>PVKS010001855.1:31856-130407 GCA_004027875.1 Aplodontia rufa | reverse complement strand
AGAGCCGCTCCACCTAACACACTCAACAGATCATGCACCGCCTGCCTGGCAGGAGAGCTGCCACACCTAACACACTCAACAGATCATGCACCGCCTGCCTGGCAGGAGAGCTGCCACATCTAACACACTCAACAGATCATGCACCGCCTGCCTGGCAGGAGAGCCGCCACACCTAACACACTCAACAGATCATGCACCGCCTGCCTGGCAGGAGAGCCGCTCCACCTAACACACTCAACAGATCATGCACCGCCTGCCTGGCAGCAGAGACGCCACATCTAACACACTCAATGCATATTGGCCAGTATATCTGGGGTTGGTCTTAGCCTCTGCTTTTGTAACTTGCTTTGCTACTAAGAATGAAGAACAAGTTCCTCATTGTAGGGCCTATGGTAAAGTTAGATTAAAACAAAACTGACCCAAACTCAGAGTTTGACATCTTTCCACTTTCTCCACTTGAGGAGAGCGAGTCCTCCTGGTTCATTGTCTGTAGTGTAGACACGCTAGATCCCAGAATCTTTTCTTCTTTCTATTGAAGTCTGTTTCAAAAGGAATCTATGATATTAAACCTTAGAAAAAACTTACTAGGTTTGTCTTGCTCTTAAGAGTTTTGATTTTCTCAATAAAAAACACTCTTTACTGCATAAAAATGAATTTTCCATTCACTTAACTTCTAGAATATATCACTGTAGTCATTTGAACAACTCCTAACAGATCTGTGATTTTGGAAACAATGGGAAATAACTGAAATGCTACCTTAGGCAATTGTCTTTAAATGTATCCAGATTATTGATAGATAAAAATACCAGTTATAAGGTTCTTCACCTTTCTAAGAATCATACAAACTGGGACAAAAGTTCCAGTGAGGAATTGCAATCCCTTGTCGTCTCTCCCTATCATTTCAGAGTTCTCTGTTAGTTTCCACACAGACCTGAACCTCATCTCTGAAAGATAAATGTCCCTACTTTCTTGGAGGATGCCCTTCATCGACCAGCATGCTTTGCTGCCAGCAGAGACTGAATTCCGAGCGTTATTCAGCCTCTAACACACATAGCTGCCGGGTACCTTCTACAGGAGGATGGGGAATGGTGCTGCTTTCCAGCTCCTGTATTCTAAGAGGCTGGGCTCCAAGTAGAAGCTCACTTTGGAACACTTACTCAGGTCACTTACAGACTAACTGAAGTCACAGACAACTTTTAAGGTACAAAGTGCAGATAAGACAGTGTTGGGACTAAAATTATCTGGGAATTACAAGGAGACTATTGGTAATTACTGGATATGAAGTATATACTCAACAAGTGCTCAGAGCAATACAAAGGCAAGCCTATTGGAACAAAAGAGTCCATTTCACATATTTGTTTTGAAAGTTCATCTCATTTTAAAATGTTAAGTGGCATGAAGAGTTTGGGAAAAGAGGCAACCGTGAGATTGCTTTTGCACATTCTGTTCTGGAATTATGCCCGCATTCAGAAAAGCAATCTGTAAACTTCTGAGAGTATTCAAGACTCCAAATGATTTGGAGGGGTTCCAAAAACCCACATTTAAATAAAATGCAGTGCTGGGCGTGGCAGTGTACACCTGTAATCTCAGTGACTTGGGAGGCTGAGGCAGGAGGACTGCAAGTTCAAGGGCCAGCCTCAGCAACTTAGTGAGGTCCTATCTCAAACAAATAAAACAAAATGCAAGTCTGGGATGTAGCTCAGTGATAAAGTACACTGGGTTCAATCCTTAGTATCTAAATAAATAAGATGCAATTCCTTTGAAGAGTTCTGTAATGAGGTGGATGGTCCTTTGGGTCATATAGAATTGAATTCAATCCCAACTCTGTATCTGCTATCTGAACCTGCGATTGTGATTTTACTAGAGGCTCAATTTCCTCCTCTGTAAATAGGCACAGCAATGCCCAGAGAGGACCTGTGAAGTCAGTTGTTTCTAGGGATCATTATCATTCCTATGGTTTTGATGAAACCAAAGACTGATGTCCTAAGTACAGCTTACAAGGCAGGTCAAATGCAGTCTCTAGAACTAGACTGCCTCAGCGTGAGTCCTGGCTCCGTCGCTAACGCTGTAACTTTGGACAACCAACTTAACTTTGTGGACTCTAGTTTCCCTGTCTGTCTACTGGGAATAATAACACCTCACAGGATTGCTGGAGTTTTGAATCAATTGTTCCTTATAGAATGATTAGAAGCATGTCTGCCACATTGTCACCTACAATGAATGCTATTACTATTAATTTTGTTTATTAACCACAGAAACCTTATTTACTAAGGTGAGAGTAAAAAAGCTTGCCAAAACATGGTAGGAATATACTTTTTGCAATACTTGGAAAAAATAACAATATGAAAATTACAGCAAAATCTAAAAGTGGACTTAAAATCTACTCTTTAATATCAAAAAATGATGGTAAAAATTAGACACTTTCAAATGTGCTTAATATATTTGATCCTTCTACAACAACCAACAGAAATATGATGCTGTATGAGAAAAAGCAAACTGATTTCAGAAATTCAGAATTTTCTAAGAACAATCTTGACTGCTTTTTTTTTTTTTTTGAGAGAGGTACAGTGTAAGAAAGACAGAATCAATTTTTATTTAGTTTTTCATGTGGCTTCTGTTGCTCAGAAACTTCACTGTGTACATGGTGCTGGGGTTTGAACCCTCATTCTTGTGCATGTCAGGCAAGGGCCGTAACTGCTGAGCCACCACTCCAGCCCCCCTTAACTGCTTTTTAAGATATTAAGAACTCTGAATTACCCTCAAGACCTCCACTGAGAGATCCCACACAGTCTTGCCAATCTGAAGAAATGTTCACTGATTCAAAAGTTCAGGTCCATCTGAAGGGCCCAGAAATTTGGAAAAGCCATACCAAACCCAGGGCTATGGTCTGGATCTTAAGAGCTCCCTAGTAATCTATGGATTAGAGCTTGGTCCCCAGTGTGGTGCTAGCGGAAGGTGGTGAAATCTTGAGGAGATTTTTATGGTTTGGATCAGGAATGTCTCTCCAAGGCTCCTATGTACAAGCTGCGTCCCAGTTCAATAATGTTCAGAGCTGGGACTTTCAGAAAGTGATTGGATCACAAGGGTTTTGACCTCATCAGTGAATTAATCTATCATCATAGGTTAATAATCTGATGACATTGTGGGAAGTGGTAGATATTGTAAGAGGTAGAATCTAGTTAGAGGGAGTGGGTCGTTGGGGGTGTGCCCTTTGGGATTATATCTCACCCTCAGCCCCTCCTTCTTTCTTCCCTGCCCTCTGCTTTCTGGCTGCCATGAGCTGAGGAGATGTTCCTCTGCCAGGCCCTTCTGCCATGATGTTCTGCCTCACTTCAGGCCCAAAGCAACTAGAGCCAACTGACCATGAATTGAAACCTGTGGAACTGTGAGCCAAATTAAATCTTTCCTCTTTTAAGTTGGTTTTCTCAGGTATTCTGCCCAGCAACAAAAAGCTTACTAAATGGGCTTAGTGGGAGTTCTGTAGGGACGTGCTTGTGGGGGGACTGTGGGGCCTTGGTGAGGACCTTTATTTTCTGATTATAAAGTGACCAGTTTTATTCCTCCATGTGCTCCTGCCATGATATGCTTTCTTGCCACAGGCCCAAGGCAAAGTGCCATCTGGTCATATACTGAAACCTCCAATACTGGGCCAAAACAAGTCTTTCTTTATGATGTTATTATTTCAGGTATTTTGTTACAGTAACAGAAGGCTGACTAACGTACCTTTAAGATAAAGGCAAAGGCCACTTAATCATATGCTGCACATCCTTAAATTAACTCAAGGATATATGACTGTAGGATTTCATCTCTTCTGGTGAGCAATGGAGGCAACTGCAAACTGTGGTGCTCAGCATTTCCAGGCATCGGGAACTGCAGGGTTTGGCATTATAACATAAACACGAATATTTAGGCATTTGGAATGACATAGGAGCCAAGGACATAAAATGCTCAGATCTCCACAGAGCATTGCATTGGGTAGGAAAGGTCTGAGTCATACTGGGCTGTGTTTCGATCGACAAAGCAATACCCTGGGACTCATATTGGTAGTGAGATAAGCAAGGTCCCCTCGTGCAAATTTGACTGCAGAGATAAACTTTCTTGATGACTCAGTAGTCTTAACTAATCAGGAAGCACAATTTTACTCCATCCATTCACTCCTGTATCACTCATCTCTTAGAAAGATGAATTCCTCTGCTTACTCCAATTCTGTGGGGGAAATATGGGTTATTAGGAAAGGAAAGGTATGTTTTTTCTTCTGTGAAACTGCTCCCCAGCCAGTAACATACTGTGGGTTGCTTTGAGCTGAATTCACTCCCAACTGCTGTCCCCAAGGCCACACAGGAGAGAAAAGTGATGCTATCACAAAACAGTCATTCTTCCAAAAGGACATCACAGGGCTGTGCCGGCCCAGGATTCCATAAAGACACTTGGATGGGGTCAAGGAGGGACTGCTTCCACAGCTGATGCCTGGAAGTGACTTCATAGGCTTCTATGGCTAAAATAAACGATTAAGGCTGCTCTCCCCCTACACAGGACAAAAGCCCACGCATACCCCAAGGATGCCACTTTGAAACGTCTCCCATTCAGCATGGGCCTTGGGTTTTTTACCTGCTTAGGTATTGTTGGATTGGTCATGAAGTACCCAGGACTCTGGATCTGGTCTTTACAAGTGCTGTGGACTTTATAGACAAAGGGAGGGAAATTATATTCAATGGGCATCATATTCCTTAACTCATTGAAATTTCCTGAGATCTATGTTATCCTCACTTTTTTTTTTCTTTTTTGAGACAAGTCTCACTGTGTTGCCCAGGCTGGTCTTAAACTCCTAGGCTCAGGTGACCCACCTCAGCCTCCCAAGTAGCTGGGATTACAGGTGCATGCCACTGTTGAGCTTTATCCTCATTTTATGTGAGGAAACAGATTCTCTGAGAGCTTAAGAAATTTGCTTAGTGTTAAAAAAATCAGTATGTGGTAGAGTCAGGATTCAAACCTGGGCAGAGCCCCAGAGCCACGCTGTTTTTCCTTGACTCTTTCTACAAAGTGTTAAAAGCACTGCAATTCTTTCCAACGACTGCAACATCTGTTGTACTTTACTAAGTGTGTTAAAGACCAGTTCAAGGCAGTTGCTTAATTTATGCACAGAGATAACTTTAAAGTTAATGGACCTGGGCATTTAAATCTTGAGGAAAAGAAGAAAAACCATCACGACTAGTTTCTGATCTCTCTCCCTAATCACCTTCCATTCTTTCCTATAGCAAGTTGCAGTGCCATTTCCATTCCATTTCTTTATCAGACAATTACCCTTTCATCAGAGAGTCTGAAATTCACTGCTGTCCTGGTGGGAGTCATTAGCAGAAACCTTATTTCTTCAGCTGGAGCACATGCTGACATATTCACCTGCAGTGTCTTTTGTAAGATATATGTTTTCTGTATGCTTGTTGGAAAAGTCAGAATGATGCCCAGACTCAAGCAAGCTTCGATTTTTACTAACAATGAAAAGTTTAAATCTGGTAGACACTGGTTTCCCGCATCACATTAGATACTGGAAAAAGGATGAAGTCCCTGAACACAACTCTATGACACCATATTATCAAGTATGTGCAATGTTCAGAGCCACAGTGAGCAGCCAAGTTACATGCCCTCATCTCTCTTCTCCAAACACACAGTCATTGCTGATGATGACCAGCACGAGCCCAGAGCGCCCAATTTGCTTGTTTTCAGAGGAGATGGAATGGGAGGAATGGAAGGTGGAGTGGGGCTACTGTACACTTTTGGAATGATAAACAACTGGACAGGATGTTGAGGTCCTCAATGCACAGATTGTAGCCCTCAATGGAGACATCACTGTGGGCTCTCTGGCTCCTCACTGATGTGTTCATTCCTCAAATGTCTACAGATCGATACAGGGTTCAGTAAGTACTCTATGCAGTGCTGTAAAGTCTGGAAAAGGCCAAGTATATTTTTTCCCCTTTGACAATGATTAGTTTCTCTTTGAAACAAGGATCCGATTCACTTCATCCACGATCTTAGTGCCCCTCCTATCTCCCTAATCCAGTTCCATGCAGAGTACTTCTCAGGTGCTGCCTTGGCTCCAAAGAACACTGTGTTATGGTGAAGAGATGGCAGGGTCTGGGTAGCAATCAGCAGGCAGGGTGGAAATTTTTTTTTTTTTTTTTTTTTAAAGAGAGGACAGAGAGAGAAAGAGAGACAGAGACAGAGAGAATCAATTTTTACTAAGTTTTTCACATGGCTTTCATTGCTCTGACACTTAGTTGTGTACGTGGGTGCTGGGGTTTGAATCTGAGTACTTGCCCATGGCGGGCAAGCGCTGTAACCACCGAGCCACTGCTCCAGCCTTCAGGGTGGAAATAATTTCAATAGTCAAAATCATTTATTACCTCCCAGGCAAACTTGGGCTGTTGATGTGGTGGGCATAAGAATACTTTCTTCCCAAATCACTTCCCCAGAGAGAACTTTCTGAGAACCTTATGGCATCTAATGTAAATGGGCTAAAAGATTCCTTCTGTACAGTTGCAGGTTCAGTGGTTCCACAAGACAATATGAGAACCAAGCAGGGAAAATGCACCTTCCATGCAGACCAGAGGAGGGAGTTGGGAGGATGAGAGAACCACGACAGATTTTCTCTTTGCCCAGCACTCTGTCATTTTACATTTGCTTTCATCTGTATCACATTGTCCCCTGGGACACATAGAACATTCAAGACTTTCTCATTCTTCTTTCAAAATGATCCAGGATAAGTAAATGTACCTACAAGTTTTCAACATTCCTAAAAGTTTTAAATTGTTTAAACTGAAAGCAAAACAGCACAAAAAAATAAACTCCATATTGACTAATTGAAAACAAAGTTCAAGTGCAATAAACATGCTACCAGGATCCGAGCTGCCCATCATGGACAGGCAGCTAGGTTTTAGGCTGAAAACTAAGGCAAGAAGGAAATTGGGATGGGCTACATGGTTCCAATTATGAAAGAATATACAGTAATTAAGACCAACTTTTCCTTAATACTGAATTTAAGGAAGAATGTGTGTCATGGTTCCTTAGGCAAGAGAAAACAGTACAATGTTTGCATAAGAGATTCCAATAAGGGAAACAATGTATCCAATCACAATTTAACAAAAGATACAGACAAGACATGCTTTGGACAATAGACAGAAGAGGTGGGGTTCTTGCTTGGGGCAAAATCCTGAAAGTCTTTTATTTTCACCCATGTAAAACCAACTTGTTCCTCCACAGGTAGGGGCCATGGACATACTTGGGAAAAGCAGATCAGCATCCTTCCCAACATAACTTTGAATGAATTTCTTAGGTATCTTTGTGCTTCAGTTTATACATCTGTAATATGAGATCAATATTTTCTACCTTAAAGTGACATTGTGAAGATAAAATGAAAGAAAAAGACAAAAAGTTTGCAGAGCTCATTGCTCAGTAAATAAAGCTGTCACTGCTTATTCATAAAATTCGAAAAATCTTTTGCAATAAGGACTATACAGATGAAGGTTCTGAGCTTGAGAAAAGTTAAGTGACTGGCATTGGACGGTGTAGCTAGGAGCTGGCGAATAATGGTAAAAATAAATCTCATTTAAACTCAATGCTCTTCCCACCTAACCATCTGAGACTCAGGAGTCTGTACCACTTCAAGTGAGAGTAGCAATTTCAGCTTGAACAATTTGAAGCTCAATTATTTACAGTAAGAGATCAAAGGCAGACACCTTTGCAAGGTACTGACCTGACCAAAGGTGGAGTCCATCAAAACCGTAGGAGTACAGGTCATCACCAACACCATTGCCTCCCCATCCTTCTCCACCTCCTGGATACGGGGCATAGCCTGAGGAGGAGGCCCAGCCCACCCGCAGATGTGTGGGCTCTGCTGTTAGGAAGGGGTCCACCTGGTCGATAATTAGCTCGAAGTACCATTTCTTGTACTGGGCTGAGCCCTCAGCGACTCCCAGGAAGATGTTTGGCCGGATACTGAAATTAAACACAGAAAAAGGCATCCACAGACGTTAAACCACTGAAAAAGCAAATTGAACAGACTCAACTGGAAGCATCAGTCTAATTAAACCCAGGACAAGAGAAGTTTTGTGTTTTTTCTTATTGCTCGAAAGTAGAAAAAGCTTACAACCTTCAATGCTAGGTCAAATTCCTTAGTGGAAAGTGTCAGAACAACATTAATTCCATTATAAAACAAAGTATGCATCTTCAAATATTCCATTGAAGGCAACACATTTATTGTGTGCCAACCATGGGCAATGGTGCTGAAAATATTATACAGCGTTGTATGATTACAAACCTTTGTGTCTTTCTGTAAGTGAAAGAAATTACTTGAGTTCTATCTTCTGGTAAATTGGTTTAAGCACCTTCAAGCACCCTCATTTTCAAAATAGTAGCTTTGTCACCCAAGCATTATTAATAACAATGGCTTCTTAAAAGTCACTATTAGGCAACCCTGTTAAGGTTAAGAGGATTTTAACGCATCAGGCGAAGTGGGTAAAAGCTTGGAACTGACCAGAGCTTTTATATTTGGAATCCAATTCTTGGAGAGGTACTGTTCCTGGGCTTGGTGGGCAAGAAAAAACTGGACTATACCCAGGAGGAGGGAATTCTATGTGAACGTTAGGTCTGTGGTCACTCTGCACCTCAGAAGGCTCTCCCTTCATTATCATGGATTAGTCTGAGTGATAAGGAAGGGTCCATACCACCTAGTAGAATGTGACCTGATATTGTCACAATAGTTTGCTCAGTCTTCTTACATTCCCATTGCTATGAACACTATGGGTGAGCAACTGTGGAGTTCAAAGTAGCCCTATCCCTACTGTCAGCACACAAGATGGCAAGCTTGGCATCTGGAATGAGGGTGGCAGCCTTACCTGGTGACGTCATTAATTAGCCGTGTCTGCAGGAGCAAGTTTCTCCGGGGCAGCAAGTTGTCACAGATGAGATTCTGGTTGGCTCTTACTGCAACTCCATTGCAGAGACAGAGTGAGCACAGGACATCCAGAACCTGCAGCAGAACACACCCACCAAATCTCAAGATCACTAAAGGTGCAGTGGGTAGCAGGAGCGAGTGATATCCGAGAGCCCGCAGCCTCTTGATGTGTTATGGTTTGGATATCAGATGTCCCCCTCAAAAGGGTGTGTGTTGGCGTAGATTATAACAGCTCTAAGTGAGTTGGTAGATTAATCCATTTGATGGGTTAATAATTTGAATGGATCATTATAAGAACTATAGCCAGGTGGGGTGTGGCTGGAGGAAGAAAGCCGTTGGGGGCATGCTTTGGGGATTACATACTTTGTCCCCGACTCTTTGCTGTCTGCTTCCTGTCTGAGCAGCTTCTCTCTACTGCACTATTCTGCCATCATTCTATGCTTCACCGCAGGCCAGAGCAATGAAGTTGGCTGACCACTGAGTGGACCCCTGGAACTGTGGGCCAAAATCAACTTTTATTTCCGACTTGTTCTCTCAGGTATTTTTGTCACAGTGATAAAAAGCTGACTTACACATGGGCAAACGAAGCATGGCTTTCGTCTAGACTCTCTGCCCTAGTCTTGAGCCCCATACCTTCAAACATGTCACCTGTGGTCCTGTTCTATCACCATGGTTAAGACCCTGAACTCTGAAGACACACCATCCAGTAAGAGCAAGAACTAGGGTGTGGTGAGGCAGTTAAGGAACAAAATCTAGGTACTGCTTACTCTTAGAGTCATACAAATGCAGGGAAGGGGAATAAAAGGCTCTCTATGGTGTTTCAAACTGAATCTTCAAGCTCCCACCCAGCCATGATAGTGCTTTGCACTGAGGACTAGGTGCTGAGAGCTCTGAATGAAAAGGCACTTTGAATACCCACTGGGCTGTAAAGTCCTTGTGTGTAGCAGGCTTGGAAACCTGACGTGGTAGTGCAGATTCCTATTTCTAGGTCTCATGCTGTGATTTCATCAACACTCATTAAGGCACCCTTAAATTCCTAGAAATAAGTATTCAAAATACTTCACCTGCTCTCCTCCTCCAATCTGGAAGGAAGCAAACCTACAAGATCCCAGGTGGCCAATGAATCTGTAAAACCTGTCACCAAACTGCTTCTGTTCCTGTTTTCCAGCTGCCTGAGAATTGGGATCAATCTCTGGCCTAATCTTGCAGGCTGCCATCTCATCTGCCCTGTCTCATTTTGCCACATCCTCTTTCATTCAGATTTTGTATTTATATCATGGCGAAGAACACTGCGGAGGGCCAGGCCCTGTTCCTCTCTCTGCCCCAGAGGGAAGAATGTGTAAAGAGCAGTAGACAAATAACAGCCACAGTATGGCAGGCTGCACTGCTAGGGACGGGTACAGCTGCAATTCAGCCTTTCAAAGTGGCCACCAGACTCAAGGCTTAGTGGGGTTGGATAGCTTCAGGTTGCTGATGGCATTTGTGTCCTTAATTCTCACCAACCAATTTTCTACCTGACTCCCTGAATGTCAATTTTGTTCCAGATAAATACCAAGCACATTTATGGGACAAGCAGAAAAGAATCCCAAAGGCAGTTTTCTGGGGGACTCTGAGCATTACCACTCCACAAAAGAGAGCAACTGTGGAAACTCGAAATCCAGAAGATAATTACTCTAAGAAAAGAGCCACTGATGGCCAGGAAGTCTGCTATTTTTCATCGGGCCCTTGATATGCTTTCATTTGTTTTGCCTGGGAGTGATGGCTGGGGGAGCCTTGCTGTCATAGCCAGAGGAAACGCAGAGCTTAATCCACACACAATAGGAAAAGCAAAGGGAAAAAGACTGCAAAAAGCACACAGCCTAATGGAGCAATGCCTCATCTATAAATAAAAGATGCCATAAAGAATGGGTTCGATTTAGGCTTTTAGCCGGCATTTCTTTGTGTTAAACTGGGGACTAGGAGTGAATTTCCTTTTCTAAAATTTTACGTTGATGGGGCTAGCTGGTCACAGGGAGCACACATACAATGCCTGGATATCATCTGTACTTTTTGACTGAGGGGGGCATCTCAGTGACCTCTGGAAAGCCCAGCAGGCAAGGCAGATTCTGATGAGTGTTTACGAGAAGCCATGCCCTTCTCCTGAGCACCCAAGGATGCTGTATTTCCCAGGATTCTTTGCAGGTAAGTGGGGTCATATAACTGAGTTTGGGTCAATGGGAAGTAGGCAGATGTGGTGTATATCACTTTCAGGCCTGCTCTGGAAAACTCCTACAGAGACCTATTTGTGCGCTGTGTCTCTCCCTAGATGTAGGGATCAACAAAGGACTTTGCAGCTCAAGCATGTCCTTACTCCAATCCTTGGAATGGAGGGCTTAGGAGCTTGCTAAAATACTCACCCCCATCCCCGCCCCCCCACTCTTACTGGACCATAGATTACATGTTAACACGATGCCCACAGGTCTCAGAACCTCAGTCTGTGAAGCCCTGCCCTTAGAGAACTTGTGTCTCTCAATGAATACAGAACAGCGCTTCCTTGTTGACCAGGCTTGGACTGTGATGGGAGCAAAAAATCTCTGCGCTAAGCCACTGAGAATATGGGGTTGTCTTATGGGTAGGCTTCCCTAGTCAAAGGCCCTTTTGTGGAGTTCATTTGCTTCTGGTTTTAGTTATTTCCATCAGTGATCCCACATTTAAGAGCTGCTCATGTTGCTTTTATCTCCATTATTCCCTATTCAAAAAGATAAGCTTATGATGGGAATTCTACTTGAAAGATAAATACACATTTTATGCTAATGAAAAAAACTGTTTATCTGTGAAAAGACGACTAATTTTAAAAATCCTAACTGTACTTCTGTGATTTTTTGTATCAAGTCCTATATTGGAAAAGTGAGCACTCTGCAGCCCTGACAAACATTCTGCTCTCCCATGGATGAGAGCCGAGTGGGTGGGAGTGTTTCTATATTGCCATGGCTGCCTGGAAACTCAACTCAAGTTATGGAGCTCCTGAAGCCACTGCGTGGGAGTCAGCGGTTTGCTTCCCTGCAGTCCTTCCTTCCCAAAACCCAGGTTAAATTTTTGATTCTGAAAGAAGTAGGGTCAACACTACACCATATAGGAGTCGGCAGCGCCTTCCTTAACAAAATTCCCATGGCTCAAGTGGTAAAGTCAAGAATAAATGAATGGGATGCAATTAAAGAGTTTTTGCACAGCTAAAAATCTAGTCAAGAACATTAAGAGAGAACCTACAGAATGGGAGAAAACCTTTGCCCTGCTACATCTCGGACAGAGGGCTAATATCCAGAATATACAAGGAACTAAAGAAACTAAACACCAAAACCACAAATAATCCAATCAATAAATGGGGTACGGATCTTAAAAGAAACTTCTCACCAGGGGAAGTCCAGAAAGCCCATAAATATATGAGAAAATGCTCTACATCATTAGCTATAAGGGAAATGCAAATCAAAACTTCAATGAGATACCATTCTCAAAAATGAAGAATACAAACAACAACAGATGCTGGAGGGGCTGTGGGAAAAGAGGAACATTGTTACACTGCTGGTGGGACTGCAAACTTGTTCAGCCACTATGGAAAGCAGTGTGGAGAATCCTCAAAAAATTAAGGATGGAGCCACCTTA
This sequence comes from Aplodontia rufa, assembly GCA_004027875.1. Lineage (NCBI taxonomy): Eukaryota > Metazoa > Chordata > Mammalia > Rodentia > Aplodontiidae > Aplodontia > Aplodontia rufa. The sequence continues at coordinate 117,821 of PVKS010001855.1, read as the reverse complement.
TGACCCAGCTATCCCACTCCTGGGTGTTTTCCCAAAAGAGTTAGAATCAGCATATTATAATGATGTGGCTTCATCAGTGTTTACAGCAGCTCAACTTACTATAGCTAGATTATGGAACCAACCCAGATGCCCCTCACTCGACGAGTGGATTAAAAAACTTTGGTGCATATATACAATGGAATACTACTCGGTCATTAGAAAAGACGATATTATGGCTTTTGAGATCAAATGGATGGAGATGGAAAAAATTATGCTAAATGAAGTTTCCCAATCTCAGAGACTCAAGGGCCGAATGGTTTCTCTCATCTGTGGACGATAGAATACATCGGGAAGCAATATGTTAGACGGCTAAGCTAATAATAACTTCAAATTGTATGATTCTTATCGCAACAGGGAGATGACTCCCTATGACACTTGGAGGCGTAGGCTGGGGGACAGGGTGGGAGGAGGGCTTAGAAAAATCACCTAGGAGACTGGAGGATGTGAATATAGGGGAATCATCTCAGAAGGTGATCTCTGACCTCCACGAGATGTCCATTTAACTCAGGGGTTCTTCTGGGGGAAACAGCAACATGGGGAACCCAAGCAGGGCATCCATGACATGGCATTAGCCCTAGATAATGAAGTATATATACATTTGCTCTTGAATGTTTGATAATGTTTCCCCCTCAATTGTAATTCTATATCATCTAATAAAAAATTTTTTGATTCTGATTTATACTTTATTTAAACCTAAGATACTATGATTTTACCATATATTGTTCTCTCAGGTGTCTTCGAAATCCTTGAGAAATAAAGAATAAAAAAAATTTATATGTGACAGATTAATTCACTTTGAACAAATTTGGAAAAAGGTAGCTTTGAGGACATATTTTGTTTTTACCAATGAAAGCTTACGCCATGGAAAACTAGAGAGCAATTTCTATAATTTTTGACAATTACTCTTTTCATCAAACAATAAAATCAGTGCTACTCACTGCGTATTAAACTGATAAGGCATGTATTTTGTGTGGTGAGTCCATATACAAGTTTGTGTCATTTCAAAGATAGCAGTGAATTCTGGCTCTACTTTTTCACTACTTTTATTCATTTGCTAAACCTCCGACGCATATGTAAATCTGAATTTAATATCTGAGCTTGGCATTATAGGGACTATAAAGATGGTGCTTACCATGAAGGAACTTAAATGGGTGAGAGAAATACACATGTAAAAATGACCATCATGAAAGGCAGACTGGAGCAATCATTGTAACAGGTAGCAAATCATATAATGAAAGAGGAGAAAAGACCAGTTACACTTAGGATTAGAAAATGCTTCATGAAGGGAGTGGCACTTAAATTTTTTATCTTCTTTTCAAAACTTAGTTCATTTTATGTTTTAATTAGAGAAAAATTTGATGGGTCCTGGGAAAGCAATAAGGAGGCATTAAAGGATCTACAGAAGGAGTCACTGAGAGGTCAAAGGGCAAAGTATATTCAGAAAAAAGGGAGTGGGTCCTGCAAACCACTCTTGCCTTTTTCATTCCAAAGACTGTTAACTCCCTATAACTTTGTTTGTTTTTAAAGAGAGAGAGCAGAACAGTGAGAGAAAGAGAGAGAATCAGTTTTATTTAGTTTTTCATGTGACTTTCATTGCTCCAACACTCTGTGGTATACTTGGTGCTGGAGTTTGAACCCATGTCCTCATGCATGCCAGGCAAGTGCCATAACTGCTGAGCCACTACTCTAGCCCCATCCTCCCTATACCTTTCTGACCCCCAATTTGATCATGCTTCAGATGAGTGGTAATGCTTCCCATGGAAGCAACACAACTATTTTAGGGTAAAAGTAGAGCTATAAAAATTTCTGCCCTTATATACAGTCTTGATTCTAAGCACATGATTGGAGGTGGCATGGGATTTTGAAACCTATAGCATTTTTTTTTTTAAAGAGAGAGGGACAATGAAAGAGAGAAAGAGAGAATCAATTTTATTTAGTTTTTCATGTAGCCTTTGTTGCTCCGAGACTGTTGTGTAGGTGATGCTGGGGTTTGAACTCACGTACTTGAATATGGCAGGCAAGTGCCATAACCACCGAGGAACTGCTCCAGCCCTAGACAAACCCTTTCCTAAAGGAAACATGTCCTGACCCTAAGACCACCATCATGGGTAATAAGGGTTCTCAAAGTTCAGTCTGAGAAACATTAACTTATTTTATAAAAATGCCTTCTAGTTGTAGATTTTCTACTGATAAGAGTTTTGTAGTTAGATAATTATAAAAATAAAAATATAAAAGTTATACACGGGGGCTGGAGAGGTGGCTCAGCAACTGCAGTGCTTTCCGGGCTGGTGCAAAGAACCCAGTTAGAACCCCAGCACCACATGCACGACTAAATGTCGGAGCAACGAAGGCTACATTAAAAAAAAAAACTAAATAAAATTAATTGTCTCTCTCTCTCATGGTCCCCCCCCCCTCTTTTAAAGTTACACATGTTCTCTCAGGATAGTTGGGCTCTAAAAAATTTTCAGACTTCAACTTGGAAAACACTGGAATGAAAATTAAACTCTTGGCCCTTGTTGAGCATTGGTTAGATGTGGAGCCCCTGGAAAAGTGATTAACATCTTAGAGCCCATGTTCTGGCCTCCTTTATGCCTCCATTGAAGGGAAATAATGATGTTACTTCAGAGGGGCAGAAGTGCACAGGAACACTGGCACTGGTCAAGTGTAACATAAATATTAGTCAACATCATTATTGTTGTTCTGAGAGGACTTCTAGGGTCCCTGTGGCTCCTGAATTCTGCATAGTTTGATTCACTGTCTTTATGGAAAACCAAATGAATGGATCAGAGACTCCTAAAAAGCAAGGACTGGATAAGGATTGGCTTCTTCCAAGCAAAGATGACATATGATGGAAGTCTAGCATGTGCTGAGCACAACAAAAACACTGGTGATGATTTGAGCCTGGGCTTCTCTGAAAAAAAAAAAAAAATACCCAATTGAATAACTGGCACTGGAGGATCTAAAGTCATGGCAAACTAGCCTTGGTGCAAAATTCCATCGAAAGATAAAAAGGGGATGTTCATGATGAGAATCTTATGTACCAAAAATCATCCCGTCTCAACTTTTGTCACATTGCCAAAATGTCTCAAACAGTGTTGTGGCTCCGGAAGACTGGAGACTACTTTTCTAGTACATGCAGTAACTTATCAGACAGGTATTGATTTGTAGCAAAGTACATTGGCTTTCTGGGCCTCAGTTTTCTCAGTTGTGGACTGGGCAGAATGGTGGTTAACTTGCTGCCAAATAAATCCACTCAATGCTTTGTGGCTTTCGGTTGAAAGAGGCCACAGGAAAGCAGACTATTTACGAAGTGCATTATGTGATATCACAGAGAATTCCCTGGGGCAAGGAAACAAGAGCAGCTTTCCTGGCAAAGGGCTCCCTCGACATCTGTACGTAGATCATGACTCAAACCTCCTGCTATTTGTGATTTATCAGTTATTCGTACTACACTTTGCAGATAGGAAGGAGCATGTCAGAATGTAGAAAAGTTGGACAGAGCTGCAGGCCTTCTTTTGATTTACCACCTTTAAGGAAAGCAATTACAGATTCCACATATTTCTTTCTGTTTTGCCAAGCAATTTCACAGATGCTGAGGACCAGGGCTTTTCTGTTTCCTAAGGATGTTGCATATCATGTAGTCAGCGCTGCAGGGGCTCGATCTGGACTCATGGAGATGTGTCTCAAATATGCAGCCCCATGAACAATAGTGAGGAGAACGAGCCAGGGACTGAGCTGATTTCTCTCTACTCTGCAGAAGCACAGCTGCTGTCCCACATACTCAATCACATCGTCTGCTCTTGGAACATACCCCTCAGCCTGTGAGTTACTTGCCTGCCTACTAATTAGTCAGTATAGTAGCCCTAAAATATGGTTTAAATGTGAGTGGCCAGAAGAAACTCATCATATTTTAAAAGATTTTCCTGATAGAACACTGCATCTTAGAGATATAATTTCATAAAAAAAAGATAGGTTACCATTAGTTCTAGGAAACCTCAAAAGATTGTTATGGTCTTCCATTTTAGTGAGGGACATTGTCCCCATTTTACAGATGAAATAACTGAGGCCTAAAAATAACAATTATTTTTTATCAAAGGGGTCAGCAGCTTGGGTCTTCCTGTTTGCTCATGTAGAGTTTCTTTTAATTGCCTCGGTTTGACTCATTAAATCTGATTTCATTTAATAACAAGGCAAGTTTACCAAGACTTTCTACATTACTTTAAATCTGATTTCTATACATCTTCCCCAAGTAGCGTGGTATGCTAAGCTCCTAGACTCTAGGGCAGGAGCGAGTTGTGCGCACCTACCCTTGTACAGGGTCCAGCTGAGTGCCCCTCAGTGAGCTTTGTTTAGTGCTGATGATGAACAGAGTTTAGGAAGTTGGGGAAACCCAGGGAGACCTCCTGGGACTCAGAGTGGCTGTCTGGCTTGCAGCATGCTTGTGGGCAAGGAAGATGTTCCAGATTCCCAGTTTCCCACATTTTTTATCAATGTCAAGAAAGAAATCAGTTGGGCTGGAGTGGCAGCTCAGTGGTTATGGCGCTTGCCTGGCATGCGCAAGTACGCAGATTCAAACCCCAGCACCATGTACACAATGAAGTGTTGGAGCAATGCAAGCCACAAGAAAAACTAAATAAAATTGATTCTCTCTCTTGCTCTCAAAAAAAAAAAAGAAAAGAAAGAAAAAGAAAAGAAAGAAACTAGTCAACACACTCTCAGTAACACAGGGGGTTACTAAGTGGTGGGGACAGAGAAGCTGGTCAAGTCAATCACTGTTTGGGTCCTTCTTTCCAAACCTACCTTGTGATTCCGCCCGTGCTTATCCAACAGGGAGATGATGGACTTGATGTGGCCCTCGGCTATCAGGTTTAAGGCTTCTGGGCTTTCAATCAAAATGCAGTGCAAAACCTCCAAGATACCTATGTGAATGTGACAAAGATCATGTGAACATTAAATAACCTGAAGAACTAACCATAATTTAGAAAACTGAGAGTGGAAAAAAATCATTCTGAAGGGAAAGAATATCATCAGTTCCTTGAATCTACTCAATATTCCCAGCCAGAGGAGGGAAGCAATCATCTCGTAGGCTTGAGAAGCCCCTAAAGGCCATGCAGTGTATAATATGGAGTTGAGTTTAATTAGCGCTAACCCCATCTCTCTTCCTGGACAAAGACATGATCTTTATATTTCCCCCTGCCAAAAAAGAGAAGCAGCTGTAAAATGGAATTCTTAATTTGATCAAACCAAACAATACTTAATTTAAATATAGATATTAAGACAGTTTCTCATTTTATTATAAACTCTAAAGGTCATTCAAGTAATTTAGAAAACATTCTGAACCTGTCCCTAGAATAAGAAGAAATTATTATTTTAGGTGTGCTAGTATGTCCAACAAGCTATAAGCTTACAGAATAAAAATTATTTATTTTTCCTCCCCTTTCCCTGACACACCAGATAATTTTCTATATCAAGTAAAGGTTTAAGAAAAATGAATTCGTGTCCCTGCAGCCTAGGACACATCATGATGAAAAATCAAGGTAAGCAATTGGCCAACAGTTTCATTGGTTTTATTAAGAAAAGTTCTCTTAATTCCGTTTTCATCAAGGATTTCATTGCATACCCTTAAATACAATCTACCCAATGTGAGAAGGCTCTTAAACATGGAAAGGGATGTGTGCAGGTGGATTGTCTTTGGGTGACCTTCCCTTGGCTGGTCTGTTAAAGATCTGCTACCTCTGGACTATGAGAAAAGCATCAAAGCCTTTTATCTTCCCAGAGAGGGGCCTATACCTGCCATATGCACTCATCTTGGAGGAAGCTAACTGCTGCATCTAGTGTCATGGTCACTTACCAGCAACAGATGGTTTGGGTTCTCTGGGTCATCAAGAAGGTTGTGATGTGAGGATGATCCAGGGGGGTGAGGAAAAATTATTTCCTCTTATTCCATGGTCATCCTTCAACTCTAGTTGTAACCACAACGGTTAAGACAAAGTTGAAAGGAGGTTTAGACACCCAGAGAATAGGAGTACGGCAGGAGTTAGAGGGAGACCAGGATCACTGGCTGGGGTTGCTTAAAGGACTGATGAATGCACGAAGTGAAAATTTTTACAAAGGAAGGATTGCGGAAGCTAGGTTACAGCTGGGAAATAAAGATGTATGGATGTCTGGAAGTTTTGGGACTTTACTCCTTTTTGTTGGAAGTACTTATGTGAGGGTGTTGTGGTTTGGATCTGAAGCCCCCCACCATTGTGTTAGGCAATGCAGAAATGTTCAGAGGGAAGATGACTAGATGATAAGAGCTGCAACCTCATCAGCGCATGAATCCATCTGAAAGATTAACAATTTCAATGGACTACTGGATAATAACTGTACATCTTGGGATGTTGTTGGATGAAACAGGTTGTTGTGGGAGTGGCCTTGGGACTATATCTTGCCCCTGGCTCCTTCCTCTTGCTCTCACTCTGCTTTCTGGCTCCATGACCTGAACAGCTTTTGTTTACCATGCTTTCCTGCCATGATGTTTGGCTTCACCTCATGTCCAAAGAAATGGAGCCAATTGACCACAGACTGAACCTCTGAAACCAGGAGCCTGAAATAGACTTTTCCTCCTGAGTTGTCCTTGCCACGTATTTTGATGACAGTGATGAAAAGTGGACTAACACAGAGGGTTATTGTCAGTCCACAAAGAGGTTTGGCTTTGTTTTCATTGCTACAGAAAGAAAAAAAAATAATTCATCTTGTCTGGTTATAGTTTTCTGTCAATTCTTACCTGAGGAAGATTCTAGTCTGTCCAATTTACTGATCAGCCAGTCAAGGTTATTGGAGAACTGAGCACAATTGTTCCTGTTGCCACGAATGAGAGCAGCTGCAAACAGGGAAAGTTCTGATCACAAAGGTCAAAGGGCACAATGCTGGACACAAGCACACAGAAACCTGTGGAATACTTCATCTGCTCAGCAACTGAGCACTGAATGGCAATCTGACATGCTTAGTTCTCTGATACAATTTTATTTCTGTATTTAGAAGAGTAAAAATCTAGTATTCCCTCACTCACCCAACACTTATTTCCAAAGAATCTTCTCTGTACCAGGGACCGGGTAATAGCAGTTTTTTGGGAACAGAGCCATGGGAAAAAGACACAGATTCCCTGCCTTCATCAAGTAGGGGGTAAAGACAATAAGCAAATAAATTGCTTCAGAATTGATAAGCAAGAATTTAGTGTCTGCTCAGTTACTAACTTAAGAATGTAACCTCTTGCAATGTTTTCTTTCTTTCTTGAGAGAGAGAGAATCAATTTTATTTAGTTTTTCATGTGGCTTTCAGTGCTCCAATACTTCATTGTACATCCTTACTCAAGCCAGGCAAGAGCTATAACCGCTGAGCCACCCCTTCAGGCCCCTGTAATGTTTTCTTAAACCTAGAGATTTGCTATTCTTCAGTGCTAAAGGAAGGTATCCCAGTGAACACAGCTGGAAAGGTTGGTTAAACAATGGATAAATAATAACAAGTACCAATAACATCCGCAACATACTACTACGTGACAATGGTTCTCAGAGTGAGGTCCCTGGATCAGGAATATCAGCACCACCCAAGAGCCTGCTCTACATGCATACTCTCAGGCCTCCTCCCAGTTCTACTGAAGTGGAAGCTTGGGTGAGGGGCTGGCACCTGGGTTTTAACCAGCCCTCCAGCTGATTCTGATGCCTGTTCATACTTGCAAGCTACTGGCCAGTAATATTAGAGAGAGAGGTAGAGAACGTGCTGTTGTTAGAGTTTTACCAGTAAAGACCATGTAACCTTCCATCCTTGAGGCAAAAAGAATAGATGTAATCTAGAACAAGAGCATGTAAACGAATTAGCCTAGGAAAAACTTGCTTCATATGTAGGGCTTACTGAGGTTGGTAAAACGTAAATAAGGAAAGAGCAGAGCATCTGCTCTGCTTCTCCTGAATTAGTGAGGTCATAATTCCCAAGTTGCTATTCAGGTCAGCTTCAGTAAGTGCAGAAAGCACAGAGTTCTGGAATCAGTTTGCTGTCTCAAGTCACAGCTCTGTCACAACCTGGGTTTGTGACCGCCGATTATGAGCATCTTTGTAAACCGTTTGTAAGTAAAACAAATAATAACACTAACTACACCTCAAAGTGTTGCTGAGGATCAAAAAGAGATTCTACTCATAGAGTTCAATAAATGTTAGCCATTGCTGTTATAATAACTACCAAGTTTGAGCAGTATCATTACAAAGTACTAGAGGAGACCTTACAAGGTCACACAGTATGGTAGGAATCCTATTAGCCTGATCCCCAACATGGAGAACAAGTTCAGACTGACTTCTCGGGGCTCTCCTTGAACCCACTGGACTCTTTAAGGACTGCCTCCCTGTGGGACATACACCACAGAGCAAAGCCCTAAAGTGCTGCTTTGCCACCATGTCTGAGTGACTACTGGTGACCAAACCTGGGGCTGTCTTCCTCCTGCTTCCCTCTGACTGGCTGCAGGCCTGGGCCTATGGGATGGGGGCACTGTTATAGCTGGAACCAGAATATCACCTCACACCCAGGACATGAGAAAAAGGAGGGGGCTGACATATTCTTACTTACTGCCTTTTTTGCTCCCCTAAAATGAAACAACGGGTCAAACCAGTGGGAACCACAGCTAACACATAGATGAGTGAAAGGGCACCGAATTTAAGAAAACAATGATTCTGAAGGTATAGGTGTTATGTTTGCATAACAGTTTAAAACTGGATGACTCTGTGTTCTAATCCTGTTTCCTCATTTTAAAGATAAGGCATGAGGGTCTGGAGAATATGACCATCCCGGTTGTCATAGGTAGTTTTGGCAAAACTGATCTCCTTCCACTTCCGCTTCTTGTTGACTCCTAGCTGAGTTTGGAAAGTACAATAAGCTACTAGTTAACAATGAACGACTCAGTTAAAATCAAAAGGCTAACAGAAGATTCCCAAGAAAGAGCGTAGATGATGCTTTTTAGTGCACCTGTGAAGGTCCCATGTACCCCAGTCTGCCCAGGACAGGGCACCATGTACTCACCCAGCAACTTGTACAGAAGGTTGAGAATTTCCTTCCAGGCCATGCCGCTCTCTTCCCTTGCGATCCCTGCAAAGTGTGCTACGCTATTGTAGATATTTAAGCGATCAATGCAGTTTAAAACAAGGGCCAACATTCCCTGGGAAGTAGAGTTGAGGGAAAAGTAAACATTCCTGATGAAGAAAGCAGGATCCCCTTTGCTTTTCCCTCCTCTGTCATTCACCTTGTAAAGCAGAAGTGCTAATATGCAAGTAGACTTCATGGTACCAGTTCTGTTTTTTCCTCCTTAAAACAAATATGCATTTTTATGTCTCAGAGACCTAAATAGCATCTGTTTGGAGAGTGAGTCAGCAACCTCCTCTCATGGGTTTGCCCCCACGTGCTGTGTTTAACTGCAGGCACATATTGAGAAGGAGGGAGTGGAAAATGAGTCTCACAAAAGCTTGCTTTCTGTCTGGTTTGCAGTGATTCTGACTCACTCAGAAACAGTTCTGGATACAGTACCTATTTTTCTCTTAAATAACTTTAAGAAATTCCATTCAGATGTACAAGACAAGTATGCTTGCTTACTCTTCCCACCTCCGCCCCTCAAAAGGGAGGATTTAGAGACAATAAAACCAAAAAAGAATCTTCAACTACCTTTCCATCTAATTTGCAATACTATACCACCAAGTAAAATCATCTGTGCCTAGCTATTCTTAAAGAGTAGGAGGGACATGGTAACACAGTCTCACTAGCTTGTAAGGCATACACAATCTGTCCCTCCTCAGCCCAGGTCTACTCTGGCCAGAATACCTAGTAGTGATGGCTCTGCATGCTATATCACTAATTCTGACAATGCCCAAGGGGCGAGGCCTGCTCCCATGGCATAGAAGGCTGCTGATCTCAACGATGGCCTGTCAGCATCAGATCATGATGTCCACATTTGGAAAAGGAATTGTAACTTGACTAAGATCACAGCCAGTCAGCAACGAAACCAGAATTAGGGCCTAGGTCTTAAAAGCCCTCACATTGTGATTCCCCAATGTCCAGGACCCACTCAAGTGGCTCAGATGGCCAAGCTCCAACATCAAACCTTGCATCATTCGTATTTTTCAAACCAGTTTTTTAAAAGACACTTTTGATATGGTAGAATCTAGGCATTTGCATTTTTCAAGCAGCTTTCCTAGGTAATTCTGACGTCTCTCAAAATTTGGGAATCACAGCCAACGGCATGCTATAAGCTGAGATTTATTGAAGATGGATTTTTGGATACACATGTGGCAATGAAGCTTTAAATCCTAACTAGTTGTGCCAACCACTGCTGATGGAAGCAGGGGTGGCTGACAGGTGAGGTCAGCTCCCAGTAAATCCTCTTCTCCCCAGATTCTGCATCTCCTTATTCTCCAGCTTTTTCATAAACTTGCTCATGCACAAGCTAGACTGTGGTCATAGGGATACTTTAGAGCTCTGAATGCAAAGATAGTCTTCCTTTTTCATTTTTTTTAAACTTACCTCTTCCTTAAAAAGATTCTGTCTGTTTTTGAGGGAGCGGAGTTTGTTCTGCTTGTCTTCATGCCGCATCTCCTCCTCTGGGGGCTGGAAGTAGGCTATCAAGTCCTGTAGGGTCTGCAGGACCTCTTCAATAGGCAGAGTGACAGGGGCAGCTGTACGATTGTTTCCACTAAAAATCATAAGATGACAGACTCAGCCACCAGTCTCCAGTGGGGCCCTGGTAAGCATCTACTGGGCCCCGGCTCCTAAAGGCCTCACACTGGGTACAGCAAACTGCTTCCTGGGGGCAATTTCTGTACCAATAGCTAGAAAATGAAGTATGTTAATCCACAGAGCAATGGAAGAGAATATTCAGATTCAATTTTAAAGTTATTTCACTAACAAAGGGAAATGATTCCTTTATCACATTCATTTTTAAGCAACTTATAATTTATCTTGCTAAAATTACTATTTCAGTATTTAACTTTGAACAGATCTTCCAAAATGTGTAATGATGACTTTATAACTGTGATTATTAAGAGAGTGACTTGTATGTGCTGCAGGTTTTTTCCTTCCACTTACCCTGGATGTCTGCCAAACTTTTCTCTTTAAATAAAAACACTTAAAAAATAAACTTACTAACCCATAATTCTTTTAAACCATGACATCTTGGAATAGCTTATACAATCTGGAAGGACTTCCATCACTGGGTCTCTCCACGCATCTACATCTTTGTCTTCTGTCTTTCCCCATCTATCTCCTTCTGTGTCTCCTGAAATGTCTGCATAAGCTTTTGTCTTCATATTTCTATGGGTGAGCATGCACATGCCTGCTGCCTGTATCTCATTTGTGGAGTTCCTCTGCTCTCTGCATGCCTCCTCTTCTGCAGATCTTCCCTTTTTCTCACTGTTCCCCATCTCTCAGGATCTTTCCTTTCTTCCTCAATGTCTGCTCCTCTATTTCTATATCCTCCAACCTGTTACCTGCCTGATCATCTCTCACTGTAGTGTTGTTCCATCCATTTTGTGTCCTTATCTCTTTGGTTTTTTTAATTTTCCAAACATTTTTATAGTTAAATCCTTTCACAGATATGAAGAGAGACCACAAACCTCCATAAATATCAAAAGGAGCCTTCATTGTCTCATCTCCATGAGGGGTATCCCCTTGAACCTCTCCAAAGACAAAGACTATGAAGAGGAATGACCAATGGTGGATCCATTCCCTGTGGAATTGCATTATTAGGTCCCAAGTGATTGAGAATTGAAAGATCATGAAAATAACATTGGGCTTCTTCTTGGTCAGTTTCGAAGGAGTTCTTTGCATTTGGTCAGTCAACTGCTGTTACATGTGTTGGCCACATGCTAAGAAAAGATTATCTTTAGGCCTCAAGCCAAGACTCAACTAAAAACACAAAGGGGCAAGGTGATAATCATTCAAATTTTGTAGAAAAAATGCCTAATGCCTTACATGAGGGTAGAACACCAGTGGACTATAAGCTTATCAGAGCAAGGGACGTACTTTCCATTAGTGTGTATGTACCCAGCTCCTGGTTAAGACCTGGAATGTGGTAAGTTCTCAGTAAGTGTTTACAGATATTACTGAGATTATTACTGGACACAGAATCAATATGGGAGAGAAAGCAATGAGGACAGAAGACTAGGTTTGGGAACATAAAACTCAGTTCAGTATGACTTTCCACTTGTAGATTCAGTGAAGAAATGGATATATTTCCCTAAAGATTTTGGTACAGTTCTAGGGCTTGACTTTTTCTTTTCCTTCTCCCTTTCTTCTTAACATTTTTATATTTACCTATGTAGCCCAAAAAGTAGTTTATATATATGAAATAAATAATAACAAATATATTCTTCTGATTAAAAAAGCAGTTGGACATGGTGGCACACACCTGTAATCCTGGCTGAGGCAGGAGGATCTCAGCCTGGGCAACATAGTGAGATCTTGTCTTAAAAAAATTAAAAAAGTGCTGGGGGATATAATTTAGTGATACAGCACCACTCAAAATAAAATAAAAAGGGCTGGGGGTATAGCTCAGATGTAGAACACTCCTGGGTATAATCCCCAGTACCACCAAAACAAATTAAAACAACTGCTTAAATCAGTAATTATAAAACTGCATATTTGGGCTTATAACATATGAAAATGTAATCTGTATGATAAAATCAGAAAGGAGGAGGGAGAGAATAGAATAATGCTGGAGCAATGGTGCTGTATTTTATTTTAGTACTAAAGTAGGTTATTTTACATATTGCAGTCCCTAGAGTACACAGTAAAGAAAAAAATAATAAAAAGGAAACTGAACCAAATAATTAAAATAGTTGAGTAGAAAATATCTATTTGACTCAAAAGAGGGCAATAAATGGGGGAACAGAAGGGTGAAAAGAATCTGAAACATATATTAAAAAGAAAAGTAAAAGGCAGATATAAATCCAAGGATCTGAATAATTATGGGTTAAACACATCAATAAAGGAGAAAACTTATCAGACTGCATTTGAAAATAAATCAAATCTACGTTGTTTACAAGAGACACACTTTACATTCACACACAAATAGGCTGAAAGCACAAAGATTGAAGCAGACCTACCCTGCCAAAAGTTGCCAGAATTCAAATGAAGGACATCTGAAATGGTTCTACAAAGCAGACAAAAATGTTCACAGAGAAAAAAGGAAGATGATTTATAATGATAAAAGAGTAAATTTACCAGGAAGATATGCCTATTATAAACACATAAGCACCTCACAAAAAACAAAAATAAAAAACAAAAAATTCCAGCAAGTTACATGAAGCAAAAACCGACAGAACTGAGGGGAAGGACCAACTGTGACAATAGCAGTCATAACGGCCGAGAGCCCATTGTCAAACAGGTAATGCACTACACCATATCAACAAGGGACAAAAACACATGATCATCTTGACAGACAAATAAAAAGCATTTGACAAAAATCTAACACTCATTCAAGATAAGAAACTTCCAACCAACTAGAAACAGGAGGGAACTTCCTGAACCCGATAACGGGCATCCACAAACAACTACAGACCACAGCATACTTCACTGTGAAAAAGTGGAATGGTCCCTCTAAGATCAGAAACAAGACAAGGATATCTGCTCACAACAATTTCATTCTGAATTGTTGTGGACATTCTTGACAGTGTAATCACATAAGAAAAAGAAATAAAAGCCATTCTTGTTGGGAAGGAAAAAATTAAGACTTTTATTCACCAACTATCCAATTCTATACATAGAAAATTCTAAAGAAACTACATAAAACCCCCAAAATTAAAAAAAAACCCACCAATAAAACATTAAAGAACCCTCACCAGAATTAAAAAACAATTTCAATGAAGTAGTGGGCTATAAGATTAGTATTTTTAAAACTCAGTTTCTATATATCAGTATTTCTAACAGCAATGAACAATCTGAAATGAAATTAAAAAATAATTTTAAGGGCTCTGTCCCCTTCCCCCACTGTGGGGGAAGACTGCTCTTTTCCCAATGCTTTACTTTCCATAATAAAATTCATCTACTACTCTTTATTTTTTTTTTTACTTGTAGTAGCACAAAAAGCAATCAAATACATAGTTATAAATTTCACAAAATAAATGAAAGATTTATACACTGAAAACTACAAAGTCTTACTGAGAGGAATTAAATTATAAAAAAATGGATAGATATTTGATGTCTGTGGATCATAAGACTTGACTAAAACGAGTCTTCTAAAACTAATCTGTAGACTGAATGCAGTATCTGTCAACATCTCAGCAGGCTTTTTTTTTTTCTTCCCCCAGAAATTGGCAAATTCACCCTAAAATTTACATGGGAAAACAAAAACACTCATAAAAGCAAAAAACAGTGTTGAAAAGAAGAACAAAATTAGAGGATTCACTCTATGATTTCAATACTTAGTATAAAATTATATCAATCAAGAGAGTGTTGTTTTGGAATATTGATAGGCACATAGATCAATGATCTTGCCAAATGACTTTTGGCAAAGGTGCCAAGAAAATTCAGTCAGGAAACTTAGTCTTTTCAGCCAATTATGTAGAGATCATCTGCCATCCATATGATCTCCATGCAAAAAAGATTAATTTAAACCCTTGCCTCACACCATACACGAAAATTGGCTGAAAACAGATTGCGGACCTAAATATAAGAGCTAAAATTATATAAAAATTTTAGAAGAAAACAAAAGAAAAGATTCTGGTGACTTTAGTTTAGGTAGAGTTCTTAGATATGACACCAGTAGCATAATCCATAAACAAACCTGATGTTAAGTTTAAAACTCAAAATATAAAACTTTTTCATCAATCCTTCAAAAGATACCATCAAGAAAATGAGAAGGAAAACTACACACTAGGAGAAAATGTTTGCAATTTATAAATTTGGTTAAGGACTTATAACCACAAGACACAAAAAATTCACAAATTTCAATAAGAAGACAAGATCTGATTGGAAAGAGACAAAATACTTGATCACACTTTATCAAAGAAGATACATGATTGATCAGTCATCACATGTAAAGATATTCAATGTCATTGTTCATTCTGGAAATGCAATTTGAAACCACAACATACCACTTCCCGCTCACTTTAATAGTTACAATAAAAAAAAGTTGGGTAACAATAAATGTAGACAAGGATGTGGAAAAACTGGAAATTCACCCATTTCTGAAGGGACTATAAAAGGGTGCACCCACTCTGGAAAAGTTATTTTAGTTTCTTAAAAAGTTGTACACACTGAATGTCCACTGAGGAATAAAGGGGTAAACAAACATGGTATTTACATACAATGGAATATTCTTTGACCTTGAAAAAGGGATGAGATTCTGATATATGGTAAAACATGAATGAACTTTCCTTAAAGTCATTTTGCTGAATGAAACAAACCAGACATAAAAGGACAAATATTGTGTTATTCCATTTATGTGAGGTACTTAGAATGGTAAAATTCACAGAGACAGAAAGTAGAACAGACATTTCTATGGGCAGTGGGAGAGGACAATGGGGAGTTATTTAATAAGTGAAGTCTTTCAGTTTAGCATGATAAGAAATTCTGGAGATGGATGGTGGTGATGGTTACACAGCGATGTTAATGTACTTAATGCCACTTCAAAAGTGATTTTAGAATGGTAAATTTTATATTATATTCTGCCACAATAAAAAGTATATAAAAAGTTAAATAACTTTGCATAGCACTTAGCAATTCCACTCCTAGGCATTTACCTAAGAGAAATTAAAGCATAGATCCAAAAACTTTTACACTAATATCTCTAGAAGCATTCCTCGTAAGACCAAAAGTGGAAGCACCAACTGTTCATCAACTGATGAATGTGACATGTGTATCTATGTACATAGTTCTGTCTCTGTACACTCATAGCTCTTCACACGCATGCATACACACAAATACTTTTCAGAAATAAAGGGACAAAAACGCTATGGATAAACCTTAAATATAATGCTAAGAGGAAAGGGAAGATTCAAAAGACACATTTTTATTATTTAGTTTATCTATTTAACGTTTTGAGACAGTAAGCAGATTAGTGCTGTCTAAGGGCTGGGCACGGAAATAAGAATGTAATGGCATAAGAGGTGTGTTTTAGGGTGATAGAGATGTTCTAAAACTGAATCGTGATCACAGTTGTAAGCTCTGTAAACCTATCAAATCTCACTGAATTAAATGCTTAAAAGAGTGAATTTTATGATACATAAATTCAACCTCAATAAAAACAAATTTTTATTTTAAAAACAAATTTTTCATTGTCAGGCATGTAACTCCTACTGATTTAAATAACAGTTTTACTGAAATATAATCCAGATATCACACAGTCTACCTAGTGAAAGGCTACAAGGGCCTAATGATTTTTAGGATATTCACAGGTATGCAGTCCGTACCAGTTTTCCAACTTCATTAGCCCCCCAAAGCAACCCTCACATAGTAGCAGACTTTCTCTCCCCTAAGACTCCAGCCCTGATCAACAACTGACGACTTTGTCTTTATAGATCTGTCTACACTCAACATTTCAAATCAGTGAAATTAAATAATGTGCAGTTCCTTCCAACTGGCTCCTCTCAGCTCTTAACCTCTTCAAAGTTCATCCACACTGTAGTATGTATCACTAGTTCATTCCTTTCATGGCGAAACAGTATTTAATTTTACAGATAGAGGACTTTTACTTATCCATTCATCAGCTGGGGAACACTTGGGTTCATTTCTACTTTCAGGTTATTAAGAAAAGGGCCACTCTCAACATTTGTGTCTAGTTTCTATGTAGACACATGCTTTCATTTCTCATGTGCATATACCTAGGAGTAGGACTGATGGATCAGATGGTAACTTTCACGGTAAACCTTTTGAGGAACTTTCAGAATTATTCCAGAGTGGCTGGAACATTTTACATTCCCACCAGTGTATGAGGGTTCCAATTTCTCCACATCCTCTCCAACACTTTATTAAAAACTTTTCTGGCTGTAACCATCCTAGTGGGTATAAAGTGGTCTTTTACTGTGCTTTTGGTTGACATTTTCCTAGTAGCTAATGATGCTGAGCATATTTTAATGTGCTTGTTGATCATTTATATATTTTATTTGGAGAAATGTCTATTTAGGCCATTTTCCGTTTTTTAATTTTTTTGCCTTTTATATCATTAAATGTAAGAGTACTTTATTCTGTATACAAATCTCTTATCAGATATGATTTGCAAATATTTTCTTCCGTTATGAAATTGTCTTCACTTACTTGACATTACCATTTGAAGCAAAATTTTTATAAATCTTGATAAAGTCCAATCTATTTTTTGTTACTTTTGCTCTTGATACCATATTTAAGAAACCATTGCCTAATCTGAGATATAAAAATTCATGTTCATTTTTATCTACATGCATTACAGTGTTCAATCTCACATTTAAATCTTTGATCCATTTTGAATTGATTTTTGAATGTAGATGAGATAGTAGCTGCTGAATTTTATGAAAGACTAAGGGAGGGCTGGAGAGATGAGTCAGAGGACAGTGCTTATCTGGCATGCATGAAGACGTGAATTCAATCTCTGGCACCAAGTGCACAACTAAGTGGAAAAAAACCAAAAACCAGATGAAAAAAACCAAGATTTAAGGAAGAGGTTGAGAGGATTGGAGGCCAGATAAATAAAAGCACCCTATCTAGAGGGTGATCATTTTGGTGCTAGTCTAGCTACATGAATAACTCATGTTTGAATGCAGCTATCTTCTGCCTATCTGAATCCTCCTATTTTTGTATCCATTTTTTGAAGAAGGTGTAGAGGTTCTGGAAATAATAAGACATAGAAAAGAGAATATATTTTGCTCATGGGTCACAGGAAACCAGTGGCAGAGCTAAAAGTAAACAAAAGGTTGACTTGTTCTCAGTTCCATCATTTAGTAGAAATACAACAATCACTCTCCTTTCTTCAATTCATAGTAACAGACCCTCTGAGTTATACTGAGTACACAACCAGCTAGCCAGACATCTATTTCTTAACCTACCTAAAGGTAGGCACAGCTATGTGACTAAGTTTTAGCTAACAGAATGCCAGATAAAGTGATCTACTTGTGAATCAAACTCTTTAAAACACAAATCGCTTGCCAGTCATTCCTCTTGCTTCTCCTTTTTTCAGGGAAGATCTCAGACATGGTGGTATACACTGTTTTTGACTGTGTGGAACTGTGGTTCTGACTATGGCTGAATATTAGAATCACCTGGGGATCCTGAATAATCTACTAGCATTTGGATCTCACCTCCAGAGGTTCTGATGAAATCGGATTGAGATACAGCCTAGATATCAGAGGTTAAAAAGCTGCCCAGATGAATCTAACATGTCACTCTGGTTAAGATCTGTACTCCAGGACAGTAGTTTCTTAAACTTTAGCATGCATCAGCATCACCTGGGGGACCTATAAAAATATGATTTGCTGGATCTCATTTCCAGGGTGTCTGAATGATTCAATAGGTTCTGAAGTGAAACCTGAGAATATGCATTTTTAACAAGCTTGCAGGTGATGCTGTTGTGCTAGTCCAGTGACACATTTTAAGAACCTGTAGGATTGTGAGATAATGATTCCCCCTCAATTGCAAATCCATATTCAACTAATAAAAAAAAAGAACCTGTAGGAAACATCAAAGCATCAAGATAGAAGGAACCTGAGCCCCAGAAGCTGGATTGTCTGTTTTTCCTAAACCACCTGTCTATATGTTTACTTAAAAGAGACGTTTATTCTGCATTGCAACAGCAGCTTAGCTTATGCCCTTGCTAATATGCAATCCTTGGAATGCAGTGTTTCAACTGCAAGAGAAGATGTTTAAGAAGTTCTTATTGCATGCCAATTCACATGCATAATTTATACCCGCTTGGCTTCAGAAATATTTTCCTACAAGAGAAGAATGGTTGGTAACGCTGCATTGTTTCTGGTATAGTAGATCCTTCCAGAAGTTTGTGAAAATTGAGTTCCCTTTTTACAACTCTATTTTGGCTGGAGGGACCATCACCTAAGTAGCCAGTTTAGATAATTTTCTCATTTAAGTCCCAATCACATTTGGGTAACCCAAGACTTTCAATGCAAATCTCCTTTCTCTTAATGTTCCTTCAAAGAACTTTGCTATTCCTTCCACCACTCTAAATAACTAATGGACTTGGGCATTTGTTGGGCAAAGAGTAAAGCTGGTTGAGGGTCACTTACCTACGTGGAAATAACTTTCATTCCCAAGATCTCTGGTAAAAAACTCTTTGTTGGTGTTTAGATATATCCTGGAAAAACTCCTAGTAGGTGGGTGGGAAGAGGAAGGGAAGGAGTCAACATACCTGACGAACTGGCTGAATAAGGCTGTTGTGTTCCGGATGATCCGAGCAGCCTGGGACTCCTCATGCTGGCATCTCTGCAGTGTTAGTCCATCATCCATGTGGCCTTCCTGATGAAGAATGACCTACGCACAGGGCAAGGGAAGCAAGTCTAGGCTACACATTACTGCAAGTGGGGAAGTCAACATTTTCCTTTAGCGTTTCCTTATTCCTTTCTCTAACCAAGCTCCCTCAGGTTCGTTTTGAAAATGGGACATTAACTAAGTTATTTCACCCACATGCCCTATTACTGACATATGAATCATTCCTGAGATGTGGTGCTTGGATGAAAATGAAATTTTATGTGTCACCATGATATGAGTTACAATAAATTCCTTGGGCCTAGATGGCCAATTTGAAAGGGTGAAAACATGCTTTATAATAGTTTTTCTTTTAAAATGAACAGAGAACTTTACCCTTGGAGATGGGAAAATTTGCTCCATTCAAGTATTTTTCCCCCAGAGATAAATTGGGTAAGAACAAAGATAGTTTAAAGCAAAACTCTCTCCTGAGGTCAGGCATGGATTTCTCTACTGAAGGACAGCTACATGAGGCTGGGTAACTGTAAATTTAGAGAAATCAGTTCAAGATTGCAAAGTCCATTGCAAAGCATGGACTCTGATATAAATCAGCCCACCTTACCTCTGGTCCTATACCACTTGCCAGCTTTTTAACTTTGGACAAGTGGCTTAAGCTTTCTTTGCTCCGATTTCACCATTTGCAAGTGGAACTGTTTTAGAGGTTTGCAGACTTAGATGACTTACATGTAAATCATTTGCCATGGTTCCTAGAATATAGTAAATGCTCAAGGAATGTTTGGTGTAAGAGGTAATATATTATGGGTATTTGATCAGTTATCCAAAGCTAAGGACATGATCACTGACAACATGATATAGCTTTTGCTGTATTTTGTGGAAATAGAAGCTTTTTGGTGTGGGATTAAGTAGTACTTTCCTTAAAAATGGTCCAGCATGTGTAGATGTTAAGTTGGATGATTCAATCTTGATTCAATTACTGGGCATTGTTTCCTTTTGATGGAAGTGAAGAGAGACCATTTGTGGGTCCTGAAAGTCAGTCTATGTGTCAATGTGATTGAAACATGTGGCTCCAGAAAACATATTTAGCATAGGAGTTTTGGTCTATGTAGTTTTTAGCATAAGGCAACAATTTATTTTCCTTTCCATGTAAAAATCTCCTTATTTTTATTCTTTTGAAGGCATGTCTTGCTATAATCAATATAGACTAGTACAACCTTCTGTTCATTTTTGAAAAAAAGGCTTTCCATCCCACTGCAGCTTAAATCTTACCATGAGTCAACCAACTGTTAGCATACATTACCTTGTCAGAACTTACCAGCAACTGGTTAACAATGCCACATTTAGATTTAACAATATACTCCCACTATATTTACTTTGGCCTCAGCCCCAGATTTCTGGTCCCTAAGGACCAAAATCCTTAGGTTTTTTCTTTTCAGATGACATATTTTAACTGGCCAGCCAAACAAAAAAATAATGAGAACTGGGGGAAATGCAATTGCTAGAATGTTGTCATATGCTCTATGGATCTTAGCAGCTCCACTTCCAAGATCCTTTTCCTCATGGAAGAATCCCACACCCAAGCATAGGGAGAAGTCCAAGGCAGGAGTGGGAAAAGGATGCTTCTCTTAAAGTGAGCTGCCACTCAACTGTCTTTTTACTTTGTTTTTTTTTCCTATTTAGTTTTTCTAGTGTCCTGTTTTGTTCATTTTATAAAATTCTTAAGACAGATTTGGACATCCTCTGTAATTTTAGAGGGGACACGTAACCTCCTTCTTATGAAATGAAGCAGTACATCCTTGTCTAGGATCAAGTAACAGAACATCACATCGAGTTTCTCCCAAATTCCTATGTATATTCTAGCAGGTGGATAGATTTATGGGAAACAACAGGCACAACCAATCAACAATGCAACCTGGGATCTCTCCACTTGGATAGAGTACTTGGAGTTTTCCCCTGCCTCTCAGCGTCATAGTCAAGATCCACACATTCCACTCTGTTTAAGTGCTGTCATTGCTTTAGTAAAACTAAGTAAAACTTGAAAAACTAATGGCTGTACTTTATCGAGGATTCTGACACACTGTTATAGAGAATGGGGTCTGGCATCTATTTCCAATTTGCCCCTATTCTCAGAATATAGTTCTCACTCCTGGGGTGCGGCCCCTCTGGGACTCAACTGTTTTACAGGGTCATCCCAACTTGGGAGACCCCGAACCCCAACTTTTGCATCCCTAGTGCTGCCATCTGTCAATGTCTCTGCTTTGCCTTTCTCCTCCATGAAAGCTACAGCCTTTGTTTGCTATCTTGGTTTCGCACCCCATCCATGGTCAGCTTAGGATAATTTCTGGCTTATGTTTCTATAGTTCCTCCTACTCTGGAATATTGGCCCGGCAAGTTCCACAACGTTGGTTGACCCTGTGTCTAATCTGTTTCTCTAGTGCAGTAGAGCTAACAAGAACCCCATTCCTTATTCTGCAGATCAGGAGAAAAGAAAAAGGTAGATTCACCTTGGTGCCTTGTATGCATGATCACTAATGCTCACATCTTGGGTGCTGAAACATTCAGATGCTTTGTTTTGTATTTTATCCAGCCTTTGTAGTTGTTTTCAGAAAGCTGAGATTATACTAGACTGCGTGTCCTCTTATTTATTCTAAATTCTGTCTCTTCTTCGTAATTTTATTTTACCTTTTCTGGATATTTTCCTAGTATGTTTTGATTTGCAGAAGGGTGAGATATTACCTTATGGTTTGTTACCAACATCCTTTCTTATAATAAATAGTATTCTGGAAAATTCTGTCATATTAGTCTGATATATCTGAACTATAGTATACAGTGCTTTATAGAATCTTATTCTGGAACTCTTTGATGATAAAAACTCATATCTTGAAAGGGTTATCCAAGCCAAAAGCATTGTAAAGTTGGCATCCATTCTCTCAAAAACACTATTACAGCAATGGACTTTCTGATAAAAGATGCTGCATGTATCTTAGCTGGTTTCCCACTAAGGCAGGCTGTGAAAGGCCACTCGAATATGGACGCACCTCTGGACATAGCATCATTCCACAACAACTCCACCTTCTTCATGTGGGTTCCTGTGGACTTGTCATTACGCAAGCTGCACTTGTTCTACATCCTCTATTTGGGCTCCATACTAGGAAAATTGCACAATAACTCCATTATCTACTTAAATGAAAGGAGCAATGATGTGAATAATCTCCAAAGAGCAAAACTACTGAAAGTCATTTAGATGAGATTTTAGAGTAAACTAAACAAATCTTACCCCCCTCCCCTCACAGATTTTTCCAAGTAATAAACTCTTTTTTAATTGAATATGGGGTTAAAGTAACCAAGTTAGATTGAGGTACTGGAGGAACTGTGTACATCTGTCACAGAATCACTCTTAGACTGGTCAGAAATGCAGTACAATTATGTCCACCTGATCCTCAGGGTTAACCTCTAGTGCTCAGTTGCTCCCAACTCAGTGCCAAGTGATTGTGGTTGGGCTGACTCTTCACCTTTCTTTTCAGAGGTCCCAGGCGGGATGTTTTGGCATCCTGTGCTTTGTAGGTGACCCACAGACCGCTGGCTATGTGTTGGACAAAGCAGACAGAATCCCCGTACTTGATTTCTGGAACTCCCATGCCTTCTATATCTCGCTTATGACTTGAATCCAATTTCTCCTTGATTTCCTATTTCAGAACAAAAAAAATGAAACACAGGTGGGCTTGATTAAATAGAAACTCAATATACAAAACTATCACTTGTGCAGAATCTGTAAGTCAAAAAAATGACTACCAAAATAATCACTGTGCACTTGTCCAAGCCGAGATTTCAGAAAGGCTTACTTTCCTTACCTGCTGTTAACTGTCCACCAGGAGATTTCATCTTTTGGCTATTTCAGTAATTATTTAAATCCATGGGCAAAGGTAGGTTCTCTCCTCTTTTCTGATTGTATGCAATCCTCTCCACCTTCCTCATCCTGACTTTGATACCTTAATGACTAACCCTTTCTTGGCCAATGAACAGTTTCAGCAATTGATATCTCCCATAAATTTAATGGTTATCTTACATAACTGCCTTGACTCAGGGAGTTTATTAACATTATATATTTCTCTGAAGGAAAAAAAAATCAGAGAGAAAGAAGACTCTGAGTAGGCAGGGGGCACTACTGTGCCTTAACATAGTAATTTGCATATTAGTGTTTCCTAGGGCTATGCCATGGTTTGGTTCTTAAACATCCCCAAAGGCCGTGTTGAAGGCTTGGTTGCCAGTCTATGGAGCTATTGGGAGATGGTGGGACTTCTAAGAGGTGGGGCCTAGCAGAATTTAGGTCACTGGGGTTGTGCTCCGTCCTTGCTCTTTGTTTCCTGGCTGCCCGGGGGTCACTGGGCTCCTCTGTCATGGGTTCCCTGCCATGATGTTCAGCCTTGCCAAAAATAGTGGAGCCAGTTGACCATGAACTGAACCCTCTAAACTGTGAACCAAAATAAATCTTTTCTCCTTTAAATTGATTTTTCTCAGGTATTCAGTTACAGTAAGGGAAAGCTGATTAGGTGTGCATTGTAGTCAATGGCTTTTGTTCTTCAATCGTTGATCTTTCACTATCTGTTCCCCAATATGGAAAAGGGAGTTGTGGTGCATTAGGTAACCAGTTGATGGCAACCTGAAGTGCCTGTCACAAGAAAATGTCATGAAGTAGCTCCCTGATGCATGCTGAGGTTTCCCTTCTTCATCAGTCAGGGCCTCTGTGGCTTTATTTTAAATGGCTCTATTCAATTTCCCTTTCTTTTCTATATCTTGCGTTAAATTGCTCATTTGTAAAAGCTATAAACTAGGAAGCATTCTGAAATTTTTTATAGAAAAAAATGTAGCATGTTTTCCTTCTGCTTGCAACAACATTCTTCTCATTTTTTTTTTTAAAGAGAGAAACAATGAAAGAGAAAGAAAGAGAATTTTATTTCGTTTTTCACTGGCATCCTTGTGCATGTCAGGCAAGCTTTGGGCTAAGCCACCATTCCAGGCCCCTCTTTTTTTTTTAAATGAAAACTAGTTTTTCATGTGGCTTTCATTGCTCTGAGACTTCATTGTATATTGTGTACGTGGTGCTGGGATTTGAACTTGCATACTTGCACAAGTTAGTACTCCAGCACCCCCCATTCTTAATGATGGAACAATAACAGCAGATGTGTTAAGCCCTTCCCACGCTCAGCACAGTCTTCCAAGTTCTATATATGTACAGGCATTAACTTAACTCCATAAAAAAGCCTTTGATGTGGCCACATTGTTTGCCAAGGTTTCCGCATGGCTGTATTAGTTAGCTACTTTTTAAAATTGCTACTGTGACCTAAATACCTTATGAGAACATTTAGAGGAGGGAAAGTTTATTTTGAGGCCACATAATATCAGAGGTCTCTGTCCATAGATGGCCCACTTCACTCCTTAGGGCCTCAGGTGAGGCAGAACATCATGGTGGAACAGTGTGATGGAGGAAAGTGTTCAAGATGTGATGATTGGGATGCAGAGAAAGCGTTTTCCTTGCCATAAAATATATTTCCCAAAGGTACATCCCCATGATCCATCTCCTCCAACCACACCCTACCTGACTTCATTTACCACCCAGTCAAACCCTATCAGGAATTAACTCACTGATTAGGTTAAGGCTCTCACAAACCATTCATTTCACCTCTAAGCTTTCTTGTATTATCTCACACACGAGCTTTTGGGACACCTAATATCAGTCCATAACAAGGACTGATGCTGGGATTTAGACCAAGAAGTCGAGTGCCAGAATTTGCTTTTACCCATTGCTCTCAACTCCTACTCACCCTTCAAAACTATGCTCAGATATCACCTTCTCTATGAAAACAGTCAATATTTCCTGCTATATTCCCCAGAATAGGCTCATGCTTTTACTAGAACTTAGCACATCCTCATGCCAATGTGCTTATACAACACTTTCTTTTTGTCAGGCTATGAAAGAATCGGGACAATTTTAGTTTCTTAATGCAGAGAACTCAGTACCAATCCGTACTTAGCAAACTTATATAGAGGCAATAAATATACACAGCCAAGTACTTTTTTTCTTTTGCATGTATTTGTTTTACACTTCAGCTAATTTCTTTTCCTTCAGATATTCATGAAGGCAAAATTAGTTATTTCCCATGCATTTACAGTATCATTTTGAGCAGTATTAATGTTTTATAACAAAAATTCTTATTTTAAGTGTGTGTGCTGAAACATTGGCCAGATTGTTAAATATGATTTTTAAAAATTTCTCACAATGAACGTGTATAGAGGACTGAGCTTAAATTTTATAACATAAGCCAGTGGGAAAATAGAACTTGGTAAGTTAGGACTATCTCTGTAGGCAATTGGTCAATAATGCATTTATTCTATCAAACAATGAACACCTGATTTTCATCTCAAAAATAGCCAAAGCCCTACGGACATCCAAGCCAGTGATAGCACTTATAAGATACCAACATTATTATTTCTACCCTGTTTTCTAATCATAGCCAATGCAATGAAGTAAAGATAATGCACACTACAATTGTTAAATATAAATAATTACATGGCTCTCTGATAGCTCTTGGTTAAAATAATGCATGTGCCCAAACTATCGATGGCTATGATTAGTTCATTTATCTTCTCACTTTTTTATTCATTTACATGTGGTTTTGACAAAAAGAACATAAGTACTCCATTTTTGGGGGGTCAGTGAAATTAATAAGTCATCATTCTCTGTAGAATATAGTGCCTGTCTTTGCTTTTACAAAACATTATCTTCCAAAGTACTGAAGTAGATACTGCAGTTGTCACTTCTAACTTAATAGCAGCAACAACAAAAACTAAAACAAGACAAGCAACACTAAAAACAGCCCACCTACACAACAATGATAAATCAGTAAGGAATTGTAAAAGGTCAGTGATAGAGAAACTTAATTTGGTTGACAGAGGTTGGTGATTTCCTTCTGACTGGAATATTAAACCAGTGTTTCTCACAGATTTTACTTGAATATGGCTCCAGATGCAGTTGCCCTACTGCTAGAAATGGGACCTTCCTAAAGAATGCAGCTAAACCAATCACTTCCTTTCAACAACTCCCATGTTCCTATGGGACAATTCTCATTTCTGAAGTTCATACGTATTGTATGCTCCAATACAATTGGACTATTAGTGATGACTGATGGTGGTGGTGATGACGATACTATTTTGCAGTGCTGGGGATCAAACTCAGGGCCTCATGCATGCTAGGTAGGCACTGTGCCACTGAGCTGGATCCTCAGTCCTGAGCACTTATCTTATTGTTCCAAATGTTTCCTTTTTCGGACATTTGTTGACATTACTGATTGGAATTCCCCAAGCTCATCTCTGCATCTGTATTGTTTATATTTAAAATTTTTTTCTGTGTATTATGTTTTGACATCTTTAAATTTTCTCTGGCTAGGGACAGACGTGGCCCTGGGGCAACCTAATTCTTGGAGGCAGCAAAAGGCTCAGATGTATACCTTTGATATGCAAACTAAATAACCCAGAGCCAGAACTCTACCTGGCCCAAATACCTTAGGAGGCCCTATTAGAGTGTGCCAGGTCAGGTACAGGTAGCTAGGAACCATCTATACGGCTTGGGACACTCTGAAATTATTCCAACTAGCCTATCCGAAACCATTTACCCTGCTTTGCCTGCTCATAGGAATTCAAATAAACACAACAACCCAGGCTCTCTCCTTGCTACTAACTCTTCTGCCCTCTGATCAGTTTATGTTTTCCCATGTGGCCCTGCATGGGGTACCATGCCTCCTGTTGCTAAGGCTATGAGAACAAGGTGGTTTCCCTGAGCCTCTCTTCTGCCTTTTCCTGTGGCAGCATGTGACTGCTAATTGCATAAAAGATGACAACATCCCATCCATCCAGCCTTCCCTACACCCAAAGCTGGAGGACATCTTGGTACCTCCTGATGTCCTTGCAGGGACTACCTTTCCCAGGTCAGCCAAGTCCTAGAGAGTGACATGCTCACCTGAGAGCGCACCTTTCACAGGCAAATCAACAGGGCTTGTGCCCTCCAGACCAGCATCCCAGGCCTAACCCCCTATGGCTGGGTCCCAGATGACTGTTCACCCTATGCTCCAGGGCGTGCTGAAATTATTCAAACCCATCAGCCCTAAACCTGCTTGTCCTGCCTGGCCCACTCCCTTCTGTGGGAACCACAAAAGATTCTTTCCCACATATTGCCCTTGTTTCCTCTTGCCTCCTGACAGATGTCAGTGCTTCCCCATGTGGCCCTGTGTGGCATGGCAAGTCCCTTTCTCTTGGAAACTACTAGTGACAAAGAATCTCTTTAATATTAACCATCTCCTGAACTGTGGGTTTTGTCATACCTGAGTCTTAATAAAGTCACATGCTAAAACAAGTCTGAAACCTTTGCAGTCATATCAGTTGCCCCCTGCCAGACTGAAACCTCTCACAGTGCAGAACTGGAATTTGTCTTTGCATTTCACTCAGCACTCTGCTTGGAATAAGTTGTAAATCATTTGTTTTTGCTTTGTTGTTCTGCAGGTATTCTACTTGCGCATCTGCTTCTCTGCATCAGCTTTGCCTTTTTCGGGATGAGCTGACTCTGGGAAGGAATAGGCTACTTGGCCTAATAAGTGTTGGATGGCAATAATCATTATCCTCCACCTCCATTGACAGCTCATTAAAGAAATGCTCATGAGCACATCCTAACTGTCACGTTAGCATTTGGCTTAGATGATCAAGATGCTGCTTCTCAGATTGGCTTAAAATTCACTTGAAGGACAGAGAGGAGAAGCAGGCTTAGTATCTACCCAAGCCTAGTCTGAGCCAGGTATTATGCTAAAGTTTTTTACGATGACACAAATACGTGTATTTACAAAGGACCTACAAAGTGCTGTGTACTATATACGATGCTCTACAAACATTTTCTCTAAACCTTCAATAGCCCTACTGTTTTTATTATCCTTCATTGTAGATAATAAAACCGAGGCATGCAGAGTTTTAGCAACTTGCTCAAAACCACGTGGTTAGCAAATATGAAAGAGAATTCAAAATCTAGTATAATTCCAAAGTCCATGTGCCATTTTAATAGATTTGAATAGTTACTACTACCATTAACACAGTTAAATAATTAACTGTATCAATGTTTTAATTGTTTAAAGCTATTAGGAAGAAAAGTTGAACATATATAGTATTACTTTGTGAAAAAATGGCTTTGGCTTCATACAAATAGGAGTTATACATACAAGTCAAAATCAGGACAAGGAAATAAGGTCTGTATTCAAAGTACAACTGGAGCTTGTAAAATGTTAGGAGACACAGGGATGGTCTTATATAAGATTTATATCTGATGTGAGCTCAGATAGGAGTGACGAGAAGGTAATTTCTGCTTTTCATTACTATAACAACATACCTGAAGCTGGGCAACTTTATAAAAGAAAGATGTTTATCCCACAGTTCTGGGAGTTCAAGGACCCACATCTGTTGATAGCCTTCTTGCCAGCAGAATCTGGGGTGGTGCAGGGCATCATGTGGCAAGAGACAGGGACTCCTGTGTATCTGTTCTTATCTCTCCCTCTTTTTAAGAACCATTGGGATTTAACCATGGGGGCTCTACCTTATCTTGTCCCAATCAGTTCTCAAAGGCCCATCTCAGAACACCGTAGTAAAGTTGAATTTCCACCCTCTTAATATCTCATGATGGGGATTAAATTTGAACACATATACCCTTGAAGGACGCATTCAAACCACAGACAAGCCATTGCAGAAGGGAAATATGGAAGAGGGCAGTGTTTAAATAATATGAGCACAGTGTGGCAAGAATGGGGACGACAGAAGACTAGAATAGAAATGGGGATGAGCAGCTCTGTTCCACAGGCTGTCTCGAACTCAATGTTAGCAGACTTTTCATAGAAAAAGACGACTTAAGACAAATACTGCATCTTCTTCCAAGAGTCAAAGAGTATCTTACCACAGCAAAAGCTCTCATTAGTCCCAGAGTCAAAAGAAATGGCGACCTCATCACAGCAACGACGACTCACCTACCGAACTCTGTTCAACACACGGTTTGCTCCCTCCCCCAGAATCACTGTGTGGAATACCTTTTAGGAAAAGCTCAGGTAGCTCAAGGAAAGCCAGTGAGACACCAGGGTTGCATCTTGGAAGGGCCATTTCATCATCAGTGTGAATGAGGGACTGGAAGGAAATACGGCCAGGCCTAGTTGAGTTTTCAGTTATGGCCACACTACTTAGGACGATGACTGGGAGAGTAGGGCCTAGTTCATGCTTATTCGTTAGAGCAAAGTATGTTATTTACTACAATGAATCCCCTTGGTCCGCCCAAGTCAAGAAGCCACCTATAAGCACCCACAAATGTTTCAGAGGAAGAGAAGGAAATACAGGGCCCACTCATGGAGGCCAGGTTGAGCCTTCAATAAAGTGCTAGTTGGCCACTCTTTCCTAGGCGTCTCTGGAGAAACCTTGAGGAATCATCTTTGGGTTAATTACTGCACCAGTATAGGCCCCTTCTGCATCTTTCATGCAGAATTTGAAATATTGTTGTCTTAAAGACACACACACGCAGACACTGCGGGGTACTGGTAGGAGCCTGCCTGCAAGGCCCTGGGGCTGCTGCGTAGCTCCTCTGTTGGGTGGGAAGGTGAGGCCGGCCTTCTCTGTGGACAACCCACTGATGCTCATCTGCCTCATTAGGTGAGGCACATTTCCTGAGCAGAGCCCTTGCCACCAGGCTGGGCTCTTCTCCCCACTTTCATGCCCATACTGCTACCTCGCAACTTGACTCCCAGTTAATGGCTAAGGAAAGAGCCTCCCAGGTCATCTCCCTCATCTCATTTAATCCTCATCCGATCCTTCAAAGCACACTTCTTTATTCCTGTTTTTACAAAAAGGAACATTAAAAGCTGAAAAACAAATCACAGCACCCTGTTCAAACCCAGGTTTCTTCCACTTCACAGCCTTTGGCTTTCCTTGACTGCCTCTCTATTTGGCCCACCTTGAACAACAAAGACGGAAGAAAGAATATCAATTTGAATTTTAAAAAGTCCTTCTTAGGTTTGATTTAAAGTGAAACTGCCACAAGCGGTGCTGTGTATAGAGGTTTAGATCTCATGGCCCGTGACTTCTCCTCTCCCCTTCCCTCCCTTGCTCCATGTCCTCCCTCTCCCCAGCCGACGACTCCACATGGAAACAGGCAGAGCAAGCAAGGACAGTGACTAACACAGCTCTGTTCCATCACCACGAGCCAGCTGCCTCCTTCTCTGGGTTGCTGCAGCTGCTGAGGTTAAAGGGCACGTGAGAGGCAGGTAGAGAAGTCATGCCTGGCTGAGAACACAGTGCTTACTTAGCACACAGCAGTTATTTGACAAATGCTTTCCAAAGTGAATTTAATATGTATGTCTTTCATCAAGGAAAACTTTCCTCTAACTGGGAACAGTGACAGCTCTATGTTCTTATGCAAGAAAATAGGCAAAATTTGAGATTTCATTTTAGTCATTTCAAGAACTTATTCTAGTCATTTAAAGTGGCTTTTAAAGGCCCTTTTAGAGTGGCTTTAAAATAAATGGCTACATGTAATAAGGCCTGCTTTAGCATTATTAATTCATCCTTCCATGAAAGGAATTCACTGTTGTAAACTGACATTGAGACATGACATCTAAATAACATTGCCATGCCAGAATAAATATTAAAATCACATTATCTGACAATCCTTAGGAAATGGCCTTGCAATGTCAGGAGCGTGGAAAAGTGACCTGAAATTAAATTCATAGAAATTTGACTTAGATGTTGAAAATGAATCTCTCTCGTTGAATGTGTACAGGGATGGGATTATGACAGCAATTATACAACGATGACAGAACCTTGCTACGAAGGTGACAGCGATTAAGATGCAGTGGATTTCACTGTGCATTTCGGCGTGTGGCTACAGCTGGGCATTCCTTAAGCTAGCAATTTTCAAACTTACTGCATGGTACACACAGTGTAAGGTGCTGGGACACACACAAAGGGGCAGTCAGTGTGGTCCTTGTCACCCAGGGCTCCCGGGACAACCGTTGTAACAGAAGCATGAACAAGGTGTCCTCCCATGGGCTGCACATGTCAGTTTTCTAGAAGCACAGGAGAGGAGAGAAGAAGCCCACTAGTGGTGGTGTGTGGAGCATTCTAGAAACAAGTTTGTGGTAGCTAAAAATACCATGCTTGAAGGCTGATAAATATTTAGTGTACTGGAACTCAATATAACCTTGAGCACGTTGGAAGAAACAGTGGCAGGGCAGCCGGAGGTCAGACAGGAACAAATCTTTTATGATATACTTCCAATGAGGTGCACATAGATGAAGAATTGCGTTTCAGGTCTCACAGAGAGCACATGGAAGTCAAGGCCAGAGCTGGGCAACTCGGGAGCCATGCTGTATCTCATATGGTACCACTTTCAGAAGAAGGTTGTAGTGTCACACTGTAGGGCAACAGTAAATCTCAGACCTCCCTCTGACTAGGATCATCCTGCTTAAGGATGGCAGGGGAACCATGACCAAGATCATTTTCCGCTCAGTATTGCAGAATATATGTGTGTATATATATACACATATATATTCACACACACGTGAATATATATTGTGATATATATTAAATACGTATTTATATATACTTACATACATATCACACACACACATCTGTGCCAGGCCCACAGCAATGACTCTAGCAGATGCCTGGATGTGGTCACCTTGCTGCAAGGCTCAATCACATCCCCCACTGTATCTGGCACACATAAGATCCCCAGGGGCATCCACCACCTTCCTCCTAAGGGCAGCTTGCTAAGCATGTTATTGTGCACCTTCAGCTGTTCCACGGCTTCTGATTTAGCAGTCAAAGCTGTCACAGGCTAATGCAGCCTGACAGAAAATGCAAGGTGGGAAGCTCACGGTTACAAAAAGACACACAGCTCAGCTTCCCAAGAGGTGCCTGAAGCCCAAATGGTGCTCCTCCCAGGAGTCTCTATTCCTGTTTACCATGCCCTCCAGCCCACAAAGAAAATCAGACCAACACCCTACTTTTTTCCCAGCTCCACCCACACAGGACAGAGCTGTTTCTACCTCTTGGCCTTCCCACCGAACGGCCCAATTCCTGCACCAACATGCAGATCCTGGTATGCCATCCAGACTGCTGTCTGCTGTCTACTTTGTCATTTAACACCTGTAACAGTCAGAAGATGGCAGATGACTCAGTGGTTTTGCACTGTGGAAAAATAGTCTCCAACCCCTGTCCTCTGTCAACTGGGTCCTCACTACTGTGTGTTGGGGCACAGCAGTGTTCATTTAAGAAATATCACCTGCAACTAGTGAAGTAAGGATGCCTAAGGGGCCAGGTGGAGGCCTGGAGAAATCAGGCACAGCCCTCTCGCTGTGTGGATAGTGTATGACAGAGTTGTGTGTGCCCCATAAGGTTTTCCATTTTTTTGTGTAGCTTCATAGTCTAAGATGCCAAATGCTCCTCCCACATGACACCCCAAGGAAGCCCCAATTTCCTGTGGGAACAGAGCCATATGTGCCCTGTTTGGAGCCTAGGTAATTTTACTTTCAATTCTTTTCAAATGGAAATGAGGGTAACTGTGCTGAGCTCTACTGCATTGAGTTTCTGGAAACTTATAACAGAGATTCCAGTGAAATGTGGGCACACTGCCCTGTGCAGAGGACCATGCAACTCAGGGGTCACTTTTACCTCCAGTTCTGCTACACGGGTGGCCTCCCTGTTGCACGATGACACTCCCGCTATCAGCTGCTTGCCTCCAGATGCATGGAAATGGAGGGATTTGGAATCAAAGGCATTCAGAGGCCAGAAGTCTTTCCAGGTGGAAGGAGTTATGAGAACTCTATGGTTCTCTGAGCTTTTCTGACTTTCCCCAGAGACTGTGGCACAGTCCTGAGCTATGCTCCACAAGGCTGAGCCAAGAAAGGAATGGGATAGAAGAGTTTCCTTGGACCAGGATCCTGCCAGATGCTTGGAAGCCTGCCTGATTGCTCTGCTGCCAGAAAATGATAAAGATCCTGGGGTCACCTTCTATCCCAGTGCCTCTAGAGTGGGGTGAGGGATAAGAGATGGAGTGCTTAGGTAAAGAAAGGCCAAGTTGGTATTCTTAGACAAGCACTTACTTGGTCATCAGCCATGATGAGTTATTTCTCACTTCCCACCTCCTTCCTGCTGCTCTTCCCTCCCCTCCACCCCAGTTGCCTCTCAGGGGAGAATGTGATCCTGTCTGCCTCTGGATTTAAACTGTTCTGTTACATTTTTCTTTGATTCTTTTAGCAAGCTATACTGCTCTAAACTACTTCCTGGAGCCCCAAATGTTGACTAAATTGATATAAATTTGAATTTAAAATCCTCCTTGTGCTAGAAATGTAAAAACAGTATTGATCATAATGTGAAAGAGATGCTCAAAAACAGCAGAATGAATTTAAGTAGCCAGGAGGCTACTGGAAGAAAAGCAGACAGAAGGTGACATCAGAGGGGAATTTAGGGAAATACTATAGAAGACTCACATTCTTTTATATTTTAAAAATAGGTGTGGGAAAAGTTTAATACTAATGTAGGGCAATTTCAGGAGGAAAAAAACACATGAGAGGGACTGGAGTGGTGGCTCAGTGGTTACGGCGCTTGCCTGGCATCTGCAAGTACATGGGTTCAAATCCCAGCACCACGTACACAAAGAAGTGTTAGAGCAATGAAAGTCACATGAAAAACTAAATAAAATTGATTCTCTCTTTGTCCCTCTTTAAAACACACACACACACGAGATAAAGAATTTCTCTGCCTAAAAGGACCAGAGAACAATGAAAATGTGGGGGAGGATCAGAACTCCTGCTTCAAAGAAGAGCAGTGCTGAAAGACAGTTCTCTTCTGACACATTAGGAAGCAGCAGTGCCCCAGAACATTCAGCTGTCAACTTCACCCCAACCCCACGTGAACAGAATCATCAATAACTCTTCACTGAAACCATGTAGAGAACACAAATCAAATCGATCCTGGAAAAGAGCAAAGAAGAATGAAACCACAAATGAAGTTCCCAAAGGAGATGTTGAATGGTCCTCTCAGAAGCACAGACTTCCCAATATCTGTGCACACCTTGCTATGCTTGGATGATCTTTCCAGAATAATTGTGAAGTGGCAGAGCATCCAACCGTCCATCAGAAGTTAGCACAGCATGCAGTTCTGACTGTCCAACTACGTCCAGCTCCGAGTTATGCAGAAGCAAAAGCTGGCTGAGCTTTAAAGTGAGAGGTTTAAAAAACAAAACAGGTGTTTATGTACACATCAACGGCAAAGCTACTCCCTTGGGCTTGACCTAACTACCACAGGATCCATTCTTAATGAATATTGGTGATAGGTAGGATGAAGTTAAGAGACCTGGGGAGTGGAGGTTGCCAAGAAAAAGGTGGGGAGGGTACTAGCAACTTTGTATAACACAAATAACCAGATGACAGATATAAAATTATGTCTTCTGTGACTCTCTGAAAGAACTTGCATAACTTAAGTAAATGTAGTTGACACACCTCCCCTGCTTTACACAAGTGAGGAATATAACTTGGAAGTTATTAAAAAGACTTAGAATGCACTACACAATAATGGTGTTTCCTTTTAGCCTCTGAGCAACAATGCCCGCTCCTGTTGGAACGGTCTGAATTCCAATTTTACTTTTCTTTGGTCTACTTCTTTTTCAGGCAAGAGAAAATCCTGGAGATTTCTGAATTTTCATGTTAGAACAGGGTCAAAGTCCACTTCATTGCACCTTACCTTTGATGCCCGGAAGGAGAAGGCTGTGGATTGGGTGTCTGACT
The DNA here is from genome assembly GCA_004027875.1 of Aplodontia rufa. Classification (NCBI taxonomy): domain Eukaryota; kingdom Metazoa; phylum Chordata; class Mammalia; order Rodentia; family Aplodontiidae; genus Aplodontia; species Aplodontia rufa. The sequence goes on along the minus strand of PVKS010001855.1, from coordinate 82,506 downwards.
TTCCCCGGTCTTGCAGCAGAAGGCCTTGGTCCTCTGTCAAGGCCAGGTAGTGGCCTGTGGTGAGATGCCGGAGTCGGAAAGCCTGGCCCCACCGGATGTTACTGCCACTCCAGCTGGGCAGAGGAAGAAGACAAGAAATTGTAATAATACAAAATTAAGTCCTTGTCAGTATTTACCTGTTTTTTCTCACACATGCCAGTGGACTTAGGCTGCCTCTGGGGTTCATCATTAAAGGTCACTGCACCAGACCCCTGCTTGGTCTAGTATCTTATGTTCATCTTCAACTTAGCACAGTACTCTCTTGCCTCTTAAATACATCATAAGGAACATGATCCTAAGGACAGGGCAGTGGTTTAATGTAACTGGAAGTCCCAAGTTGCCAATTTTTCCTTCTCTACTGAAGAGTCTTAATGGAAATAACCACAAAAGTGAATGGGAAACTACTGCTTCCAGAAAACATTCCTGAGTAAGAAAACTCAGACATTTTACTACCACTAACAGTCCTATCTTCAGGAAAAATAGTAAAAAAAGAACAAAACCCTGTGAAGCTTACCTTTTCCAGGGAAAGAAAAATAATAAACAAGCATAATAAGTAAGCAAATATTGTGTTATGCTAGGAGATAAATCCTACAGAGCAAAATAAAGTTGGATAAGGGGATTGAGATCAGGCTGATTCTGTGCTGAATACCAATATTTCCATGGTCCTTCACCAAACCATTAGCCTTCAAGCAAACGTACGCAACTTTTAGTAGAGATATTATTCACTGAAAAACTAGGAACTCAAAATTCATCTTCTAAATTAGAATGAAGTATTTAAGAGATACATGTGTAAATATTTTTAAATCACTTTGCACTCAGTGCAACCCCTGAAGAATCAATGGATGCAAATCATATGGAGCAACAAATCACAACACAACAAAAGCACATTATGTGCATCCCTATTTTGACTTTTTAAAAAGTCAGTTAAGCAGGATTCAAGGTCTACTATCCTGAGAGAAAGGGTATGCTAGCATTAGATTTTAACAGGACCAGAAAGAATGTAAATGCCCCATGCTAGTTAAAAAGTGGGTGCTCACTTTTATTCAATATTGTTCTTGAGACCCTAGCTGGAGCAATTAGGCAAGAGAAAGAAATCAAAGGATTAAAAACAGGAAGAGAGGAAGTCAAACTCTCCCTTTTTGCTGAAGACATGATCCTGTATCTCAAAGACCCAAAAAACTCCATCAGTAAACTGCTTGAACTCAAACAGATTGAGCAAAGTGGCAGGCTACAAGATCAACACACACAAATCAGTAGCTTTCCTATACACTAATAATAACAGGACTGATGAAGAAGTCAGGAATCAGTCCCATTCACAATATCTTCGAAAAGAATAAAATACTTGGGAATTAACCTTACAAGGGAAATTAAAGATCTCTACAATGAAAATTATTGGTCATTGAAGAATGAAATCCATGATGACCTAAGAAGATGGAAAGCTGTCCAATGCTCTTGGTTAGGCAGAATATAATAAAAATGGCCATTCTGCCAAAAGCTCTACACAGATTTAATGCAATCCCTATTAAGACACCTATGTCATTCTTTACAGACATAGAAAAAGCAATTGTCAAATTCATTTGGAACAATAAGAAACCTAGAATTGCCAAAACATTAATAAGCAAGAAAGATTCAAAGCAGGTGATTTTGCTATGCTAGATCTAAAACTATACTGTAGAGCTGTAGTAACAAAGACAGCATGGTATGGTATCAAGATAGGAAAGAAGACCAATGGAATAGAAGACCCTGAAACAAACCCTCAAATCTTTAAACATCTGATTTTTGACAAAGGGGGACAAAATATTACATGGAGGAGAGACAGCCTCTTCAACAAATGGTGCTGGACAAACTAGTCAGCCACTTGCAGAAAGTTGAAATTAGACCCATATCTTTCACCTTGCATGACAATTAAATCAAAATGGATCAAGGAACTGGAAATTAAACCAGCTATCTTGCAACTGATGGAAGACAGATTAGGTCCAACACTTCAGCATTTGGGAGTAGGCAAAGACTTTCTCAACATGTCTCCTAAAGTGAAGGAAGTAAAGTAAAAAATCAGTGATTGGGATGCCATAAAGCTAAAAAGCTTTTGCACTGCCAAGGAAAGACTCAAAAGAGTCAAGATGTTTCCTATAGAATTGGAGAGAATCATGGGCTATGATTCCTCTGACACAGGCCTCATATCCAGAATCTACAAAATCCTCAAAAATCTCAACTACAAAAACACAAACAACCCAATCAATAAATGGGCCAAACAGCTCAATAGAAACTTCTCAACAGAGGACATTGATCAAGCCAATGAATACATGAAAAAGTGCTCTAAATCACTAGTAATCAGAGAAATGCAAATGAAAACTATATTAAAATATCATCTCATGTCAGATCATGTCATATCATCTTTGTCAGACTGGCAAAAATGAAGAAAATAAACAATAATAGATGCTGGAGGGATTGTGGAGAGATAGGCACACTAGCACACTGTTGGTGGGACTGCAGACTGGTACAGCCCCTCTGGAAAGCAGTGTGGAAAAACTAGGGATGAGCCCACCATATGATCCTGCTATTCCTCTCTTGGGTATTTTTCCTGGGGATTTAGATTCAGCACACCACAGTGACACAGTAAAATCAATGTTCATAGCAGCTCAATTTACAATAGCTAAATTATGGAACCAACCTAGATGTCCCTCACTGGATGAATGGATCTAAAAACTGTGGTACATATATACCATGGAGTTTTACTCAGCAATTAGAAATAATGATATCGCAGCCTTTGAAGGTAAATGGATGGCTATGGAAGAAATTATGCTGAGTGAAATCAGCATAACCCAGAGAACCAAGGGTCAAATGTCTTCACTCATCTGTGGAGGCCCAAGCTAGACCCTGGCCATTGAGAAAGGTGGTCTATTATCATGTTTTAAATCCAGATAAGGTGTATTGTCATACAACCTAAGGCATTTGTAGAGATGTATTGGGAAGGAGGCAGGGGAGGGATAAAGGTGGGTAATTCGGGGGGGCTCTTGGGGGTAAATCTAATTTTCAGAATTTATATATATATATATTATTTCATTAGAAGCTTATTTGATTGTTCAACACATAAATTTCTGAATAAAATTTAAAAAGTGGGTGCTCCTTAAAAACAGTATTTCTTTTATACTTTAAATATATGCCATTTTTATTTGTCAATTATACCAAGTATCCTCTAAATAAGCAGTCTCTGACCAGTTTCTCAGCAAAATATTTGAGTGTGTGTGTGTGTGTGTTAAGTTCTAATATTTTCTTTTCATCTCCAGTGGAATATCTTGAAGACCCCCACGGGGGTATATACTCCTTATGAGAAAGACTTTTACTTTGAACCTGTACTCAGGGAGACACTGAACTGAGTGCTAAAGAAAAAGGCAATGAAATAGAACCAGATGGTAATGCTTAACTCTCTTCTCTCATTCCTAGTAGTTTTGTTCTAGCCCAAACTCCTACCTACTCAGTAAAATAAAGATCTTGCTCTCAATTGGATGATCCTTCAGTACTCTGGAGTTTAGGGGACATGATACTATGGTTTTAGCAAGCTGCTACTCAAGCTCAAGGCTGGAAAATCAGCTTCCTGATCCTTTCATCTGGGCACATTATTGTCTTTAAAGTTCTGGTAAGTAATTTTCTTCACAGCTGCATTTCCATGAAGTTGTAATTTTTCTTACCCCATGCTGTCTGTCTCTGTCATTTAAATCTAACTTTCCACTGGAGTTGACAAATCTGGAAGGAGGGAGAAGACTATCTGGGTAGCAGAGAATCTACTTAAGAAAACAAATGGGGGAACTTTGACGGCTTTCAATAACCATGTTTAAGCTTGTCTTTCATTACTGGCCCCTTCAAGAGCAGCTGAGCCATCTAGCGAAACAGAGGTCTTGAAAATCATTTGTGCGCATTGTTCCTTTAAAATAAAAAAAATCACAAATTTCAGAACTCAGTTCTGAACCAAGGACTTTTGAGAGTTTGGTAGGTGATGTGGAGCAAATTAAATATTTATAACAATGGATCACACTGAAAAAGCAGGCATCTTGAAAACAGCACCACCTGGACACCCCCTTACCTTATCCTAAGGGGTTCCACTCTCCACAGAGACCTGGCTCGAGTACCAGCTCCCCCGGCTTCATAGAATACTCTCCTGCAAGCAGAGTTGAAGATCAGCACCAGACAAGCAACAGCTCCCTGCAGAGGCTGCTCAGACCTGCAGCTGTCTAAGCTCTCCCACAGTAAGCAAAATGCAAAACAAAATTCAGAGGGAGGCATGCACACTTTTCCAGTCGCTCTCTCAGGAGGGATAAAAACTGCTTAAGGGGAGGGGACCGCTCCCCAGTTCATGGATCAACAGAATACAGTAAAAAGGGGGACAAGAACATCTCCATTTCTGCACCAGGGGTCAAAATATCCCAGGCACATGCCATGACATTATACAGAAGTTCAAAGTCTTTAGGGCTGAGCTCCTTGATGTAGTTTTATATCATTTATAAATGGATTTGTACTTTTAAAACAAAAACGCAGGGCTGGAGCAGTGGCTTAGTGGTTGGAGCGCTTGCCTGGCTTGAGCAACAACTGGGTTTGAACCCCAGCATCACATACACAAATAAGTGTCTGAGAAGCAAGGGTCAGATGGAAAATTAAATCTCTCTCTTTTTCTTCTTCTGTCATTAAAATAAAAAACAAAACACATAGGCAGCGCAGTGTGAATTCACTACCAATGTTCTGGCGAGTCTGGAACATAGTTGTCCGCTCCGTTGCTGTAGCATTCACAATTTTACAATTGCACTGTTGCTTTCTTCCCTGCATTAAGGATTATATTTCAATTTCATTAAATTTAAATTTTAATAAAAATTTTAATTTTGGGCTTTTTTTATATGTACCAAAAATTTTTGCAAAGGTAGCCCAGAGAGCTCCTGTATAGTCTTGTTCAGATTCCCCTGTGCTATCGTCTTGCACTGTCATAGTTTATTTGTCAAAACTGAGAAACCCACCATGAGGTGTCAGTTCTAGTTCAAGACTACTTAAACTTCACCTAACTTTTCTTTTCTTTCCCCCTTGTTCCAGGATACAATCTAGGACAGCACGTTACATCTTTGCATCATATTTCTCTATTTCCTCTGATCTGTTGAAGCTCATTTTTCCTTTTCTTTTTATGTGTGACTCTGACAGTGGTGGCTTGGTTAGGTATTTATAATGTCCCTGAATTTGGGTTTGTCTGATGTTTTTCCTAGCAATTAGCAAAACCTCAGTTTTTTAAATACAATGTGAACCAACCTATCTAGAAACAAGTTACGTGAAACTGAATAAACTATGCTAGTTTAAGGGCATGTCTCAAGAATAGTGGTCCCCAGTTCAACTGTCATACTGAATCTATTCATTTTACAGAGTCTTGAGACCTGACCAGGACTGATCATTTAACTGTATTTCAACTCACTAATTGAAAATTCTACCTTTACCATAAGTGTTTATCTATGCTGCAAATGAATCACTCAAGCCCCCAAAAGAATTTTGATCTAGGAAACAATAGGCAATCAATTCAGGAATGTGTGTTTATATTTTTCCTCTGAAGAAGTGGGACGAGATGGTTCAAAATTATGGGTCTAGAAGTGAGATGTAAACTTGAATCTGTTAACTATATGACCTGAGGCAAGCTTATTCATTCAACTTTCTATGCCTAGACTTTCTCATCTATAAACTGGGCCTAATAATGTATTTTATCACAGAATCATTGCAAAGATGCAATATACATTTTATTTATTTTTGTAGTCCTGGGATTGAACTCAGGGCCTTGTACATGCTAGGCAAGTGTTCTAACACTGAGCCTCCGTGTGGTTTTTAAAAAAGTAATCAATATACACAAGTTTGTTAATGGTTGTACAAATTGCTATGAATTATACATTTTTCCAAATTTTGCTTAAATGCGGTGTTTATAAACATCCATAGTAAAACACATCAACAGCTAAAACCACAATGAAATATTAACAGTGGCTATTTTTTGAAAGATGGGATTGTAGAACACATTTCTAAGCATTGTTTTAAATGCATATGTTTCAGGAAATGCTTAGTCATTATTAGGAAAGAAAATCTTCTATTATTTTAGAATTTGGACATCCTAACTGTATCTGTACCAGACCTAAAATGGAAATGACACTGTCCACACTTGTCACATAGAAACCTTTGTTGAGATTTTCCCTGATTCTTCTCCCCTTTCAAAGAGGACTGGAAGGATCCCTCATGTGGAAGTGAAGTGGCTTGCCCTAGATCACAGGTGACACAGCATAGGGGCTGCACTAGAGGACTCCCTTACCCCTGATATCTGATGGATTCTTCAAAATTTATTCTTCCTATCTGGGACATTTTGGCAGCTTGATCTGTTTGATCTCACAAGGTTACTGAGGTTGAAACAACTTGTTCCTGTTCTCTAAAGCAATTCCAAGGAGAGGAGTAGGCTGGGTGGTGAACTGAGGTGCTTTTGAAAGTTCAGCTGACAGCTCAGCCTTAGCTTCAACAGGTTTAATCACTTATCCCAGGGTGGTTGACAAGGCAGAGGCAGAGCCAGGGATCAGAGCTCGGAAGGTGAGGCTGTTGATCTTCAGTTGCCATTCTGGGACAGTCTCTCTGCTGAATCTGACTATCCCCAGGGTTTAAGAGAGAACAAAAATTATTTTCTCTGGAGAGCCAGCACCATTGCACGCCTTTGTGGCTGCTAGAATCTCAGCTTGTTCTCCATTTCCTGTTCCCTTACACTCCCCCAGATTTCAGTGTTTCGGGCCATCCTGGCCACTTTTGAGGATTTCCCTGACAACAGAAGATAAGGAAAAGACCACTCACAGCCCCTGACATCAATTAATCCCAAGACATCCAATTTTGATCAACATATCAACTCACACAAAAATTCAGGCCTGAGTGTACCCAATACCTCTTACTTGCCTCAATCTCAACCCCTTCCTGCTTCCTTACAAAAGAAAGGTACAAGACCTCTTATTTTTATTGGTGTTTCTTTTTCCAAAACAAATCAGAGTCTATGGAGTCCTAAGCCAAAGGCAGGCTACCCCAATGCTTATTTCAGTCATGAAATGTGTTACTTCTCTGAGTCCATTTTGGAGGCTGCTGTCTACCTACCATCCCCAGCATTCCTCCAAAACACCTCCCTTGCCTTTCCTTTTAGCAGAGTTTTGTTGAATTGCTTAATAGAAAATCCCACCAAATGGCAACCCTTTCCAAGTAGCCTTGTTTCTGCCCAGGCTGTGGTTCTCTGGGGCAGGGACAGGCTGTCAGGAGCATATGGCCAGTACTTCACTTTCTCCAAATTCCTTCCCTTAAAAGTAGAACAGCAATGGGAAGTAGTACTAATGAAGTTCTAGTGCTTTCCATTTTAGATATAGGCAATTCTGTAAAACTTAACCACAAAACTTTAGTTCTTTAGCTACCTGCAAATCTCCCTTTGATGTGGCAAAGTAAGATATGAGACGATAAATGAGATATTGCATGGTCTCACTGTTTAACAGAAAGAAAGAAGAATGAAAGAAAGAATCATACAACTGCATAGGCTTGCCTGACATTGCTTAAGGTAGGAAATTCTTAATTCTAATGGCAGTCAGGACAACCAAACTTCCATACTCAGAGATAACTGTTACTCACTAGACCAGTGCTGGGGAGGCAGGGAATGAATTAATCATAACTGACATAGATCTGTGCTTCACATGCGCCAGACATTGTTCAAGGTCACGTTTGGTTCCCACAAAGGGTTATTGAGACTCAACAGCAAGGGATTTATTGCCAATGGATAGTTTTTAAAATGCATATGAATGCATTCAAGTACAGCATTTCTGGGCTCCTTCAGTACAAATAAAGAATGTAACCCAATGGACAGCCAACAGCTCTGGCTTCTAGGCTCCCATCTGATATCAGTCAGTATGGAATCTTTGGCAGAAATCTGACTAGGAGACAATCTCCAACTTGTGAAGATTTGTGAGCTCATTTCTCCAATGAAGTAAAAGAAACATGGCCAAGTTTCCCTTGGCATTCCACAAACGGAAAAGAGTTTTATCACCAGATTACACTCACTACTGGCCCAAATTCAGTCTATTGTGGACTAGAGGTTTGATTCCTTTTAAAAAGTATATTGATTTAGTATTGATTTAAAACTTGAATATCTTCCATCACATCGGTTTGAATTTTTTATATGTATCTGGAGGACTAAAGAGGTCATCAGCTTAGTGGCATCCTCTAGTCACTGCCCTTGCACAATCCAGTTGCTGTTGGGTATTGCCTTTGGGTTCCTCCAATGCTGGTTTGGAATACGCAAAACTAAATCAACTAGCTCCACCTTAATTACTTAGCACATGGAAGAGGAAGAATAGACATGATTTGCCTTTGAAGAGTCCAGTGAATAATTTGTGTAAACCCATAGACTCACTAGGATGATTATCCTGATTTCCTTCTCTAAAATGGGTGCTTCATTCTATAGTTAATGCAACTTGAAACTCCTTAGATATAGGAGTATCTAAAGAAAATGAAGGGCTTGGGAAGCAGTACAGAATTACTTGCCTATGAAGAATGTGCACAGATAGTTCTTTCTGTGATCAAGTGTTACTGCCCTGCCACTCCTATCCTGTAAACTGGAACTCATGGCTGGAGGAAGGTATGTTAATTGGGCAACACCTGCAGAATTCAGCAGTGGTTACATGCAAATGCAAACTCTCCAGTTTGTATCACCTGGGACTGGAAGCAGTTAGGAGGAGGAGGAAGCTATCGGCTTACCTGTGCTGGGAATCATTCTGGTCTGTAGATGGTATTGTCAGACACTCATCATGACCATGGAAAAGACGTACTACATGCCCACCAAGTAGGTAACCTACAAAATGATCACAATATACCATGAATTGGTGGGAAGTTTAAAAAGAGTAGCATGTTTAAAAAGGGTAAAATCATGGAGGTCTGTGCTGGTTACAGAAATCAACACAAGTGGTGCATTTGGGAAATTGCAAATTCCATGAATTCAGGCCTCAGGCAGAATAGACAAAAAAGTCAAAACAATTCTAACATTGAAAGTTAAATAGGGTTTCAGAAATGAGCAAGTCTACATCAAAAGGAAAGGTAAAATAGTGTGTCAATTGATATCATTAAAAAACAAGAAAAATTAAGTTGCTAAAATAAGGATTTTCCAATTACTTAGGAAGTAAATGCATACAACACCAAATTCCCAATAAGTTCCTGTATTCTCACTATATATGTTTTGTGGCAAAATACAAATCAAATTATAGTTATCAGAAAGAAAGACGGTTCTGGGAAGCTATTAACAGCAAACTGTTAATAGCTTTCTTGGGAAATACATTTAACAAATGCGGGTCAAGTCTGGGTGGTACTCCTAAAGCACAAAGGCAGAAGCAGGACTCCACCATTCAAGTGGACAAGTACATATGGTAACATCAACCACTAAACTTTCAGAATAAAGGAATCACAATAATCACGGAGTTCAGAAACTGAAAGGAAACAATGAACTTCAAGGACATGATCACTCATTAGTCTTCACATAAATTCTGAGACTCAATTCAAAGAACACAGTAGCAGAAGAGAGCCCCCATCTGAGCAAGCTTTGCGCGCGCACACGCACACACACAAATGAGATTTGCTATTTCTCTGAATTAAAAAAAAATTCTCTGGGCGACTCTGTTCTCAGGAGACATATGGACTTAATATGCTCAATGTTTGTATCAGGATTTTAAGGCATATAATTAGATCACTGGGGGACTGTCTTAAACTATTTTGGTTGTTGGATTACAGTGATAATAATGAGAAATCATGCCAGAGGGAAAAAGGGTGTTATCAGTGCATCTGGTACAGTGACAGTGTGATACTCATTAGCTCAGGGAATTTTTTTTTTCATCTAGGCAAGGATTTATTTGAACTTTTTTAAATATTCAGAAGTCTTTTTCTAATTTTCCTATATCTTATTGTCTTTTTCCAATTTCCTATATTTTATTACAGTAATATTTCCAGTTATGCTTTCTCATTAAAAATAATTCATGACATACTATAAGGGAATTCTTAACGGCCAATTTATTTAGAAACTAAATTCTCAGGGATCAAGCTCATGATTGAATTCTCCCTCTTCTCTTGGTGGGTGAGGCTGCAACTCCTTAGGAGTCCTTCACAAACACTTCATGGGCTCTTTCAATCCATACCCAATTCACACAGAGAAAATGGCCAGTGAGTGTTTAGCACTTTTCTTAACTGAAACTTGGGGCTATGGTCAGAGAAGACACATAATAAGGAGAATGGCTAACACTTCTGAGGGTGAAGGCATTTCTCAGCAGTGGATGCTCCCAGGGAATTTTCCACAGAGCTCATGGATGGCACAAGCGATGAGCTGCTCAGGCTGCATCACCACAAGGGCACTCTATAGTTCCATGAGGACCTTGTTGACATGATTTCCAAAACCTCCTTAATTAATCTCCGTAAGTCTCTGCTGAGACTAAGAGAAAATTTTATTCCTACAGTGAAAATAAAAACTTAACATGGGAAGATTGAAACCCAGGGCTTCTTGATTCCTAAGAGGAAGACAAATAGACTTAGGATGGTGGGTTAACTATGGCATTCAGGAAGGATACTGAATGCATTCTGCCTTTTCAAAGTTTTCCAATGTTGCCCAGAGAGTTAAGAACTTGTCATTACCCAATTTATTCAGCTTGGTTATGATGCCATCTAAAACTGGGGTATCACCTTGACAACTCCTATTTTTCTATTTTCAAACACAACACAGAAGGGCATTCCCAGTTTGAAACTTAGTAGGCAAAGGAAGAAAAATAGGGTTCAAGTCTATGATATGACTATTTTTAAAAATTCTGATCTTGCTATAAAATGCTAGAATGAAATGAAATAACCCAAAGGTCATTCACATTTTATTATTCTGCTCAGCTGTGGTATTACCTGCGAGTGAGCTGAGGCCAGCATGTTTATTAGATAACCTGCAAGGTGCATTGACTGCCTGGCTCCAGCATGTAGGCTATGAGAACAAAGTTAGATGATCTTATTTCCAAGGGAAAAATAACATACTGAGAAATCTTCAGTGATTTTTAAATGGTCTTCCATAAGCAAATACACTTTTATTAAGCCAAAATCACTTTTATTAGAGGGGAAGTTGTTCCCTTGTATGGAGAGAGGCACAGGGAGGAATGTAAACAATGTCACCTTCTTGGGAAAAAATTATATCTAAGATAGAAGTTGCCGAGGTGTGTCTACCTGTAGCTAGCAATAAAAATGTGAAGATGCAGTGAGAGAAGGTGCCTATTCAAGTCCTGAATATGTATAGTGCTAAGTTAAAACTGGGTTCAAAGGATTAAAAAATAAGGTTAGGGATGCTCACGTAACCAGAAGTCAGAACAGAAAATAATACATACCGACATCAGAGAAAGAAATTTAGGTGAACTAAAACCATGCTACCTGTGTATCAAGACATTCAGGTGGGAGCTGGCAAATAGAAAATGTCAATATATACACACGAGAGAGTCTGGCAGGCCCAGGGCTGACTGCATACAAAAAAGCACACCTTCTTCGATGCTACTTCCTGAGCATGTGGGATGGACATTCCAGAGCGTTTGCATAAAGGAGGCATCCACTTGTATGTTACCATTTGATATTGAGAGATGCTGCAGGAGGAAGAGAAATGAAACATCCTTTAAATCACCAGTCCAGTCCTGACAAAGCAGCTCACCTCCAATTTCAAGGATTAAACAAAACAGCCTTACTGTTACCTGGCTCTTTCTACAAAGCTCATAGGCGATTTCTCCACCCAGTCTAGAAGCAGCTTCAAAGGGGGACACGTTATTGGGAAGAGAAAGTATTTAGCTATAGAGATGAACAGACAAGTTGACTTCACTCCCTCAGCTGGATCATAAAATGTCTATTCTTTGCAGGATAAGGAAACTCACAGATGGGAAAAAGTACCCCAGCATGTGCACAAGGCGAAGTAAAATCTGCTCACAGGGCTGACTCAGAAACTGTTGAGAAGCTTAAAAACTTCCCTTGACTTTTCTCTACAGGTGTCCCCCATCCCCGCCCACCAAGGGCCTGGTGTCAGTAATGGCTGCCTAGTACCCATCCCCAGCTGTGAGATCTCACTTGCATCTTCCACTTCTGCAACACCCCAGGAACTAGCACATTTTAAATTTTCATTCTTTCTCCAACAAAAACTTATTTTCATGTATTACATTCATTTTGGATTGCTCTGTACTAGGCAAGAGCTAAAGGGTGTGGTAAAATCACAGCCGCATCCATGTATGACCAATGCCTGAGGCATGTTAGCAGAGTTTGCTGGACATAGTACCACAATCTAAGAGGATAATGAAAGCTGAATTCTCGGCCTCCAGAGCACCTGGTGGGGGAGAGATTACCATCTCCTAAGCATTCTGTGGAAAGTCATTGGATCCTGCCCAACCTGCTGAGACTCAGTTCTCTTTGGCCATCTACTAAAGGGAAAATTTCTGGAACTGAAAGGCAGCTATGGAAGGAGGTACTTACGAGGTATCTTTCAGAGGACACACTGACGAGGATGAGGTCATCACCAATTCGAACCTTCTCTCCCTCAGACCTCTGTTTGGAAGCAGGATGTATGGTCCACCAACAGGCTTCTCCTACACGAAGGCTCCCGAGTTAGTCACTGCTTCCTGGAGGGGGGCAGGGTCTCTCATTCTGCCCCTCACTCTCCTTCTTGCTGATAACCATTAAACTCTCTTCCCCCCACACTCCATTCAATTTCCATTTGCCTGTAACCACCTTGGCTGGCCTCATATATGCTCTTGGTTATACCTATCTTTCATTTTCCAGAAAGATAGGGCATGGAAAAACAGCACTGGAGGTCAGACATCATGCTTTCTTCATAGCCCTGTTAAATCTTTAAGAACTGATTTCATTGGTCTACTAAACACTTTTATTTTTGCTCTCCACCTTTCCATGAAAATACTACTAAAACACTTGAAAAAGGATTTCTTAAAGCCTTAAACCTATAAGGACTTAGACAACAGGTAAAAAGGTCAAAGCAAAGAAGAAAAAGTTGACATTTTGGAAAAAGGAAAGCAGATGAATGCTTTTATCCAACAGGAACCTAAAACCCAAGTCTTTGAGGAAGAAATGGAGACAAACCACCAGAAACGAATAGTCTAAATTTTTCAGAAAAAATCTCTGGGATTGGAAATAAAATTACTTGTGAAGGAAGCAGCTGAAGATGGGTTGAAAACAGGAGGGCTGGCTGAAAGCTTCAAAGGACATCAATTCCCAGGTCCCTTTCCTACCCTACACAGCTGATTCTTCCTCATCACCACTACGGGAGAATTCCAGTCGGTGGAATGACAAACCACCAAAGGTCTGGTCTTGGAACTAGCAGGCACTGCAAAAGGAGGAAATAGTCTCACGGGGTACACAGTAACTGAAAAGTTCACACTTGAATAGTAAAACCCCACTCCCCCACCTCTGCTTCACCTCTCAGCTTCCAGAATGCCTGCTGTAAAGCTAAACCAACCCACCCCACTACCTGAATTCGAGGATTAATTTTTAGGGAAGCCAAACTACCCGAGATAAAGACAGGTTGAGGTTCTCCCATGAAAGGCCCAGGTCTCTGACACATTACCCAAGAGCAAGGCTCAGCAGATGCCAAGCACAGCCAGCTTCCAGGCAGCTTTGGCTGCCTTCACCTAGACAGGAGAAAGATCAAGAATCACCAGAAACCTGAGGCAAGTCCCTCACAAAAATGCCAGGAATAAAGCAGAAGGTGGGGATTGAACTGGAAGAAATACATTACGAAAGAACTTTAAAAATCTTACAACTAGGGGCTGGAGCAGTGGCTCGGCGGTTATGGCGCTTGCACGACATGCTCAAGTATGTGAGTTCAAACCCCAGCACCACATACACAACTAACTGTCAGAGCAACGAAAGCCACATGAACAACTAAATAAAAATTGTTTCTCTCTGTGTCTCTCTCAAAAAAATCTTACAACTAATAATCTCAGAGAAATAAGAGGCAAGTTGCTTTCTTCTGAAGAACCCCTTCAGAGAAAGATAGTCTTTGATCCTGAAGAAACAAGAGGATTAAAAGATTAAGTTGAAGAATTCTTCCAGAAAGAAAAATAGATTAGAAATAGTAGCAAATAGAGAATTAGATAACCAATCTAGAGGAATTTCAGAAAGCAATCAAAGAGAAAATTAATAAAGAAATATTATGATTAAAATTTTCCCAATGCTGAAAGACAAGCATTTCAAAATTGAAAGGACCTACAAAGTTCCTCTTGTAGTAAAGAACAGGGACCTACACCAAGGTCCATTACTGTGAAAACTTCGGAACGGAAAGAATCCACGCCAAGACATATTGTGGAATTTCCAACACCAGGGCGAAAAGAAGATCTTAGTAACATTCAGGAAAGAAAAATACTCGCACACAAAACATGAGGAATCAGAATATAGACTTCTCAATAGTCAGACTACAAGCTAGAAAAAAAAGCCTTCAGGAAAATGAGAAAAGGTGTTTTTTTTTTTTTTCCAATGCACAACTAAATCACGAAAGACTTGTGAAGCTAGAATTGAGAAATGTTCAGATAACAATTTAACTCCCAAATGTGCCTTGCTGTAAAAGCTATGGGTAGCGTGCTCCATCAGCATGAAGTAGTACACTGAGAAGGAAACAGAACACAAGATCGAGAAAACATGGAATTTAGGAGAGGCAAAGGCAGGGCACTGAATGAATGGTGGCGAGCATTTTTAAGAAGATGAAACGGACAGAAAGGATGATGTGGTTGAGTCTAATTGGGGGAGAATTTTAGTACTGTGGGAACATCTGTAAATGAATTAATGACTGGGTCACCAAAAGCTAAACTGACTACTGGAAAACCAAAAAGTAACTCAATAAAAGAAACATGACCATAGTATTTCACATGGCTTATTTTCAAATAAAAGCGATAGTTACAACAATATAAATAGCTAATATGGGTTTGATAGTTACATAATAATAGATGTAAATATGTTGGGAGTATGGAGAGAAAAGACAGAGAAGAGTGAAATGAATATGAGGTAATTTTTATCAGAACATCAATAATACCTAACATTGAAAGAATAATAAAACAGCAGTGTATGTGTATTCTCCATCAACAATGGGAAACAACACTGGAAGAGTTGAAAGCAGGCACCCCAGACACGCATAATCCAGAGCAGGGAGCTTAGCAGGACGGGAAACTGATGTTGCTAATAAGTGTCAGGCACTATTATCTCTTTAAACTGCACAGGTATTACTTTAAGTTTAAACTCAGGGGACATCTGAAGGGGAAAATGACACATGCATCTCTTCTGTACTCGGTGGACCACTGGAGGGCATTAGGCATGAAGAGAGTCCTGAGCAGGCCCACCTGGAAGCAAAGAGAAGTCTGGAACTCAGGGAGGGAGCTGCTCCCTGAATCAATAGGATGAGCCAATCATTGGTCAAAGCACATACCGGCATTTTTAGTGTATGTGATTTTATTTTTTATACACTTCTTCCTTCGTAGTCTAAATTCTTTTTTTATTTTATTGAGGAGTTGTGTTGTTGTACAATCATAAATGCATATGAAGCAACAATATGATATGCCCATGATCCTAATCCAGAATCACCCCCACATCACCCACACCCCGAGTCTCTTGAATCTTCCATATTTTCTCCTATAATATAAATGCCTCCCTTTCTCTCTATATGTATGTGTGCGTGCATGCATGCACACATGTGCTCACACACACATATATTCTAAGGTTATTCTAAATCCTAAAAAAAAGAAATGATAATAAATACTTAACAGAAGGAATTATGTAACCAAAATCAAGGGTCACACAGTCATTAGTTCTGTTTAGAATTTGTTATTCAGTGTGTAAGGGAAAGAGTTTCAGAATTGTTCAACCCCTCCCCCAACTTTCTTCTCTCACATTTTCCTGGAGATTACGCTCAATCATCAAGCAGTGTACTTGTGTGCAACTCTGGAGAACTTTCCCTACCACCTGCCAGAAGTGCATTCACAGGGCCATCCAGTCAGGAGCCAGGGTCCCACCATGCTGGATTCACATGAATCTCCTCCTGTGGTGAGGAGACCCCTATCACTCTGTATGTGCTGCTGTATGTGCTTCTCCTTCCCCTCCACAGATACCAGGTTAGCATTATTCAAAGAGGATACGAAATGGGTTGTGGGGATGGAGGTGAAGTAAAAGTAAATTACTTTAGGCCTAAAGAATTCACAAAGACCCAGCCAGTCAACTCTTTCCTGTCTCTTGCCACATCTTATCAGTTGACTTGATCTTGACCTGGCTCATGTGTTTGCCTGGTTTGTCAGCACAATTCACACCAATCTGACTTCAGGAACTTAGAAAAAAGTGCTGAAAAGAATAATATTTTCTGCTATTTTCCCTCCATTTCTAGTCAAGACTTTAATAGTTAAATAGAGTCCCTGAGCACTTGACTAGAAAGTGTTATTTCTCAATTTCTTCCCAACTTTCAGAAAGTACAAAGTCATTTTTATTGCTATAAATAGAATGACCATATATGACTTTTCTGATGACAAGCTCCAAGATTGACAGCTGGTTTATATATAGAGGCCAACTCACATTCAGAGAGTGTGGCATTTCACTCATTTGGTAATTTTCTCAACAAAGGTTGACAATACCTTAGAGGAAATTATATTTTAAGAAAAGCACTTTAGGTGAAAATAAAGAAACTTCAAATAAAAATTCAAATATATTCTTATTTTTGGGAAAGAAAACTCATAATGGTCAGAGACTGGCCCTGTCTTCTGCTGTGTACAAAAATGAGAAGAGAGCAGGCAGGGAGAGAGGGGCTGTCGTTGGGCACCCTTAAGACACCACTGTGCAAGACACAGAAACAACAGGTGAACATCGATTAGACACCAGAATTTTCTGTTCTTAGATAACCTATAAAGTCAAACAACGTGCACCCTTTATAAACTGACCCAACATTGGAGAAACAATACAGACTTGTCCTTTGGCTACCTTACGTGGAATCCCCTTCCTGTTGGAGGGAAGAAGCCATCATACTCAAG
Source organism: Aplodontia rufa (assembly GCA_004027875.1). Taxonomy (NCBI): domain Eukaryota; kingdom Metazoa; phylum Chordata; class Mammalia; order Rodentia; family Aplodontiidae; genus Aplodontia; species Aplodontia rufa. The sequence continues at coordinate 65,392 of PVKS010001855.1, read as the reverse complement.
ACTACATTCAAATTAGACTTTCTTGCAGTATGCCCTACGCGGTTGCTCTTCCCTGGCTTGTCCTTTCCTGGTCTTCCCAATTTCCAAGCCTGGGATTCCAGTCCTAGTGTAGGTTCTACTGAATATCAGTCTAAACATCCAAATAAATTCTTCTTTGGTTTGAGATAACCTGAATCAGTTTCCTATGTTTTTTTTTATTTTTAATTTTTATTATTTTTAATTTTATTCAGACATTTATTTGTTGAACAAACAAGCTTCTAATGAAATAACATATATAATTAGTAACAATTTAAACTCTAAATGGAGCAGAAATTCCTTATATGATGGCTTTGGCAGATTGTGAACATTTCCAGCCACACAGCGTCTGTTATTTCCCTAGACTAGCTGTTCCTCTGCAGCAGCATCCTGGTCATTACCTTTCCTTTCCTAGGACCCACCTACTGACCATCAATATTTTTATTGTATTTTCACCCCTCACAGAGCCAGTGGTTCCCCAAGTACATGATATACATCATTAATAGAACATAAATCGAATTGAATCATAGAGTGATAATTTTCTTTTTACTACACTTTTTAAAACTAATTCAGAAAAATTTAAGTCTGAAATTAGTTAAACTAATACTTTTTAAATATTTGCCAACATCTCTATTAAACAACATGGTTTCCTTTTTCACTCTATTTACTTTAATGGTGAGCAACGCTGGTTCTCTACTTAAAGGAATGATAAGTTTTGTCTGTAAAATTTTAAATATGAAAATAAATTTCAGGAAAAATATGAAGTAAATCCTATTAGAGGGAACACACTGGAATGGCACAAGTGATGATTGTGGATGCCACTAACAAAGGGAAAATTGCTTTAGAAATAGCTTGTTCACTGCAGAATGAGAGGGGCCTGCCCCTTTAACCTGGGCACTATATTTCACTACTTAAGCTCTTATTGTGCTACCTTTATTTTTTTCTTCACAGTGATTTAGTATTATTGGTTCTTATCAGGAATGTTTTGTCTACTTACTTTCTGTACCAAACCCGAAAGAACAGCTTTTCTCTGAGACTCTAACAGCTGAAGTTAAAGCATTATTCAGCCTTTCACTCTTAGTTCCTATGTTGCCGTAAGCTTTACATATTCTTTCTTTAGTGCTTCATTTTCCAAAAATTTACCAGATCTGTTTCTCAACCTGTTTGGTTTGGAATCCCAAGTAAGTAAGTGAGAGCCCTTACTGCCAAACCCCACCGGGCAGGAGTTGGGGAAGGAGGACTTACCTGTGGCTTGCTCCCGTAGACCTACATCAAAGGCAAGTTTATCTGTCTGGGATCTTGATGTAGTCAAACAAGTTAGATACTGTGAACAAGAGCAGATGCTAGTGAAGTCAGGCTCTTCCCTGGGGTCTTGGTACCCCACCACTTGCTAGCCTCCCGTTAGTTTCAACAGAGAGCTCCTGAGAAATGGGCTTATTCATCTTGCTTGTTGAAGGGTCACTGGCACAATGCTTTTGGAAAATATTTTTATAATAAATTAAAAAACCTCAAAGATGCTCTTATCTGATGCTCTCTTGATTTAATCCACAGAACTACATGTTATAGAAATTCATGAAATATTAAAGATGTTTTAGTTCAAAGAAATGCTGAGACTTTTAAATTTGGAACAATATAAATGGAACATCAATGACCAACAATAATGGAAAGGCTAAATAAACTTTGGTACTACGATTTTATGGAATATTATGTTATTAACCACATTTATCAAAAGTGTGTAACAGCCTGGAACTTTGTTTACAATACCCTGAGCTAAAAAGTCATATGCAAAATTTACATTTATATAGTTAACATGTGCACAAAATTTAAATGCCTAGCAACTAAACTGGAAAATTACACCATGGTAACAGAGGTTAGGTTTGAATTGTGGGGTTTGGGGAGTGGAAACCATGGATGATTCCCCTATTCTGTTTTTTGTTGTTCAAATGATCTATGATCTCTAAAATTTCTCAAAATGACATTTATATCTTTTTCTGATTATAAACATATATGCATGTAAAAGCTGAAAAGTGATTTTATAGTAGCTTATTAAAGGCCCATTTCCTGCCTCCCTCATGGTGGCACAGCGGCACACCTTGAAGTGAGAGAGGGCGGTCAGTGCACTCTAGGAACATGCTTCCTAAGCTGCACTCCCAGTTCTCTGCAAGAAAGTAGAAAATCATTGCATTACACAGAGTTATATTTCACAAGCTTTATTCCCAGAGCTGATCTTCAAAGGAATTATAAGTGTAGAGTTTGGGCTGTGGATGGAATATATATATTAAAGTCATAAACTTAATGATAAATAGTGTCAGCCTTCCTTTCTCTACCAGAGTATTAGCCTGAGTTTTTGAAGCCACGATAAATGTGTTCTTTGAAGTTTCATTTAACCTACGTAGGTAGAAAAAGAAAAAAGAGGTGCTAGGGTTTCATGTGCTATATGGATAAGTACAGATTCTAAGAGAGAATCACCTCTCCATGCCAGAGACTGCCAGGTCAAGTCGTCCCCACCCTGCCCCACCACAAGGTCCCCAGCCTCTACTCAGATACACTGGCCATTTTTGTTCTGTCTTTGCCATGAAGGACTAAAATGGATGAATGTTAAGGCTGAAAGGTTAACTTCTTACCAGTGCTCAGAAAAAAAGAATGCTGCGATAAATTATTTAAGAGGCAGTTGCTGATCCTGCGACAACTGAATAGTTCAAGCTTTGAGTTGAGCTTAGCATCATGCTGCAGGTGTAAAAGCATGAAAATAAAGTCTTGAATTAACGTGTCAGCTTTCCACTAGGGCTAGAGAAAGAAGGCAAATCTCCCTTATCTTGCTAGCAAGTGAGTATAATATACTGAAGAACTGAGAGTAAATGTTATTAGAGTGGGCACATATTATACCTGATTGAGATCATAATATTCTTAACATTCCCTGCAAGAGATCTGGAATATCCATACCTTACAAGGTATATTTATTTTAAAAAATTGCATTTTTTTTCAAGTTACATTGAGTTATAACCATTCTGGGCATTTTGCTTCTAAATCCCTGATTAGTTATATCCTGACCAGCTTTCTGTGACTGACCACCTTTTTCTCCCTTATCTTCCTCCTACCTCTGGATTAACATAATACCTTCAATTTCTTCCAGAATTGAAGGCCATGAACATCATTCCATTTCTTTTAGCTGGGTAAAGGGGGAAAATGTCACAAAAATCCCATTTGATTGGTTTTTTTCTATTATGCTGGCTATCCTTACATATTCAAGAACTCAGTTACTCCATGGATCATTTGGCCATTAATTCAACAAATATTTATTGAGCATCTAGTATGTCCAGACACCATACTTGGTGGGATTAGCCTTAGTGAAGTTGAGAAAAAAAGAAAAAAAAAAGACATGACTCTTTTCCTTATGGAGTAGGTATGTATGAGCTATTAAGTAAACACAAATATATAAAGGAAATTGAGGTAAGACAATAATGTACTAAAGTTGTTTATATATTTTTTTTTTCCAGAAAGAGGGGTCAGTGAGAGAGAAAGAGAATCAATTTTTATTTAATTCTTCACATGGCTTTGATTGCTCTGAGACTTCGTGGTGTACATGGGTGCTGGGGTTTGAACTCACGTACTTGTGCATGCCAGGCATGTGCCGTAACCGCTGAGCTACTGCTCCAGCCCCAGTTGTTTATATTTAAATGGTTCCTGATATAAATTGAAGGGACTGGTTTTTTCCCATCATTTTCCTCCTCAAGTAGTGAAGGCCGACAAACAGATGTGCTTACCATTCCACTGAAAGAGTGCCGCAGAAGAATTGCATGGCCATAGAGCAAGGTCCTGTGGCCACCCCCTTGTGCTGCCTGTGGGAATGAGGAGGGAAATGTCAGCATGTACCAGTCATTGCTTCTCTAACAGGAAAGCAACACGCAAATTCTGAGAGATAGACTCCAAGAAAAAGACTTATTACAAGGCTCCCAAGGAATTCATTCCAGAAGCAAGTGTCCTGCTGATGGACAGAAAGAGGCTCATGACCACAGCCATGCAGCATCCTTGGGAGAGGGCACGAGGACCACATCTCTTCTCAGAAATGGGCCTTGCCCAGGATCAGCAGAAACCCAGAGCTGTTCTCCCAGAGAAGCATGTGAATGAGAGAGGTGCTGCTTACCTTTCTTTGAAACTTCTCAGAAGCGTTCAGAGTGAGAGGGAAAGACAAAGGTGATTCAACCACAGCCTAGCAACAGCTCAGCAGCTGGTGGCAGGCACGCATTCATGTTCTGCGTCTTATAGTCTTTTCTCCCTTCCAGGCACCTATGCCGTGGACCTGACCCCCTCACTTAAATGGGCTCTCTTTAAACAGATCATACCAATGAGGAATCGCTCTGAAATCCAGTTCTTTTAAGGGTAGCTAGTTAAGCAGAAATAGATCCCATGGATAAGAGACCATCTGGGAGTCTTCTCTGCCTTACCGGACAGCTCCACTCTGGCCATGTGCTCAGTGGCTGCCCAAAGAGTGGAGACAGAGGCAAGAGAAGAGGAGACAGTCCAACACAAAGCTGCTGTCATCGTTTCTTTTTCCTTTAATTTGATTCACACATAGTTATCCTGAACTGAAAAGTATATAATATTAGACAAAATTATAACTTATTCTAGTTATAGCTGACTAGGCAGCATAGAAAGCTGAAATTTATTGGAAAATATAGATTTTGGCATCAACACTTTCAATCTCTTATCTCTCTGGCCAATCTGACCCTAGTCAAAAGATTTTGTTCATACAACCCTTTTAGGAGAAAATATTTGAACACAGGATTAGCCCTCCCCAAAATTGCATAAACAGAGAATACAAAGCCTGAGATAGAAACTATCAAGAAACAAAGTCTGACACTGTCCTTCCATAGGCCAAGATCATCTTTCATGCAGCCCCTGTTTGAGGTTCTGTCCTGTCCTGAAGTCCCCTCCAATGGCAGTAATGAGCAACATGGGGGAAGGGAATCAGGTGGCAGAAGTCTGGCTAAGTCCTTAAAGGATTCTATTTCGGCTCTACTTGGATTAACAGAATCACTCTGTCAAAGAGATGGTTTTTCATGTCATACAATGAGCCTAAAGAGGAGAAAAAAGATAAACGTGGTATCATGTTCCAAAAAAGCTGATAACTAAATATAAATGCGGCTGTGCTTTTTCCCCCCACTGCTTCGGAGATATTTAAAATGTTCTCTAGACTTTAATACTTTGTAGGAATTTCAATGCTCTTCATAATATTTCCAAATTTCTTGAAATCATTTGCAGTAACTTCAGTTTCTGTATTTACAAATGTGTCAACGCCTTACGTTAAAATTAGACATACTAAATTATTTTCACATCTTGTCAGTCTCAGTGAAATTGTCCTTACACACTTGTATTTTTACAAGTTAACTGATGTATCTTACGAGCTCCTGATGGCTTATGTTGTGGGTACATACTCCCAAACCAGACCTATGTCTCAAACTAAACCAACTAAATTACATTTCATACTATTAACCCTGGGTCACATCTTCCTCCAGTTCTTTTGCATTCCTATTAGCTCTGTAAACACAGGAAGTCGAGAGTTGTTGACCCCAAAAAGCAGCTCTGAGGAGTTTGAGTTTCTCTCTTTCTCTGGTATGCCTGGAAACAACTCTGGGCCCTCATGTCCCTCTTTATGATGCCACAAGACAAGCAGAAGGACTATAGTGCCTCCACTGGAATTAGATAAGAAGTCACTGTGCAGAACCCAGGAGATTTCATATCCCAAGTCCTCCCTAAGTCAGTGGTCCTTAGATACGGACATCACAATCACCTGAACCCCAATCCACAATGTTTGCTCCAGCAGGCCACGGATAGGGCCTGAGAATTTTGCATTTCTAACAAGGTCCAGGTGACAGGGATGCTGCTAGTGCAGGGCCATTTTGAGAACCACCGCCTTTAAGGGAATGATCATTCTTTAGTGCTAGAATGACAGGGGAATTTTCCCCACAGAGCCTTTGATAATCAGGCATTGCTACCATAGAGCACACATTACACATCAGGTGCTTTATAGATCACAGCTCATGCTCGCAACTTCTCAAGGTAGAAATGATCCTTCCTCCCCATGCATCAGGAATACGAGGCTCAAAAAGGGTAAGTATCTTGCCTTGTGTACCAAGCTGACGTGGCAGTGGGATATAAATGTGGGGTTAATGATCCATTCTGAGCCTATCTAGCTCTGCTATTTATATACTCATTTGCCTACTGTGTGCAAAGTGAATGTGCACAGCACCAGTATACACAGGTTAGGAGTCACTTCCTCACCTTCTGCATGGAGTATGTGCAACCAATAGAGCAGGGACCTAATGAGCTCTCAGCCTATGGCAGGCACAGACATGTGCTAAGAGGTCTACACAAATCACCCCATTTTATCATCTTAATTAGTGCTGCAAAACGACTGTGGTAATCATTCCCGTTTTACAGCTATCTAAACTGAAGCTTAAAGAGGTAAAGTAACTTGCTCAAACTCATATGGGCTCCTAGTGTAGAGTTGGGACTCAACAAAGCAAGGACACTTAATCATAGGCTATACCGTCTCCTTTTCTGTAGTTTGTTAGGGTTAGAGATAAGGCTGGTATAAAAAAATCATGGTATAAGTATAAACAGTATGCTCACTAAGAGATGAAGCACAGATGGCTAGAATAGCCTAGGAGATAAAAATGGTGTGTCAAGGAAGACCTTTATGAAGGGTAGATTGCCACAGACTATTGACATGAACTGATGGGAAGACTGGAACCTACACCAGCAAGGGCCTGGAGGTGGCAGCTATGACTTACCCGTGGGAACTTGCGGATCACTCATCGGTTAGGGTTGGGGTTGGTGAATGGGAACACCCAGAGGCAGCTATTGTAGGGTGGTGAGGTTACAGGGATAAGACTAGCTGGCTCATTGGAGGGATTCTGTTCCACAGATAAGGGGACACAGGTAGGTTTTTGAAAGGATAGTGTCATGATCAAAGGAACTCAGACTGAAAAATGGGGGATGAATGGAGGAGTCAAACTCAGTGGCAGAAAAGATTAAGCTTTCATTTGGTTTCCATGACTTTAGGAGGAATGAATAAACCTGAAAATTTGAGGTCTCCCTTTGCCTCCTTCTTCCCCTCATATTCCACAGTCAATCCAAAGCAACTTTTACTTCCACCTTCAAAATATATTCTGTGTCTAATCACCTCACACCATGCTGCTACCAAACTGCTCATTCCATGCCTGGGTCCCACCTCCACAATGACGGTGCCTTCCTTACTGTGCTTCCAACTCTACCCCTTCCTCCTGGTATGGTGCAAGCTAACAGGGCAGCCAGAGCCACCCTTTAAAACTGTCAATCACATCATATTACTTTCTTGCTAAAATCCGCCCAGTGGTTTCCAATACTATTTAGAAGTAATAAAGTTCTCCCTGTGGCCTCTAAGACTACATCAGGAGTTCGACAATTCTTTAAGAAGCCAGGTAGCAAGTACTTTAGACTCTGTGTGCCATATACGATCACTGTAATACAGTTCTCCCCAACTCCCCTCTTTGAAATTTAAATGCTGTTCTTAAACCCCAGAATGTACATAAATAGGCCATAGGCTGGATTTGGCTGATGGGCTGTAATTTGTAAAACTTACCCTCCACTATTTGGTTCCCTCACACTTCTCTGATTTTACCCACCAGTAGCATGCTCCTCATAAGTCCCTCTGCTCCAGCCATACTGCCCTTCCTCTATATTTTAGAGAAACATGCTCCTTCCACAGGGCCTTTGCACATGTGTTTCCCTCTGCCTGGTATGCTCTTCCTCCAATATTTTCACAGCTAGCTTCCATCATTTCTGTGTTCAGACATCTCATTAGAGAAGTCTTCTCTAATTCACACTTTGCAAAAAATGTCACTCTTACTCTATCAATTTTCTGCTTTTTTCTCATGATATTTATCACTAGCTAATATGAATTCATGTTACTTTTTTAAAGAGAGAGAAAGAGAAGCAATTTTTATTTTGTTTTTCATGTAACTTTCATTGCTCCAATACTGTTATGTATGTGGTGCTGGGGTTTGAACCTGTGTACTCACACATGCCAGTCATGCACTGCAACCACTGAGCCACTGCTCTAGCCCCAAATTCATGTTATTTTTTGTTATGTATCTACTCTTTTCCTCCCCTAGAATATCAGCTCCATGCTGTGTCCTCTGCCCTATCAGTGCCTGATACATAGGAGACACACATTAAATATTTTCTAAATCAATGAATAAATAAGTGGAGGCTTTGGTCCTTTTGTCTCCATTTTGCAGGTAGGAAAAATTTAAGAAACTTTCCATGGTTGGCTTATAAACAGGAAGTATGGATTTGAACCCAAGGCTAACAAACCCTACTGTATTCACTACTGAATACCAATTCTGGAATAATATTTCAGGACAGATGTGATGTAACACATGGAATATTATGTGCATCTGTTTATGGGGGAAGGTCCAGACCTCAAGATGATGAAACTTTCCTGGGTTGGTAATTCTGTCTCTGCCATGAGAGACCTTGTCTGTCATCATTGGAAGAAAGAGAATATTCAATATGACTTCAAAAGATGGCAGTTCGTCAGGGAAAACTGGTAAAAGACCAGATGCTGTATCCAGAGGAAAATTATGCCACTAGATCATTAATTCAGTATCTCACTTGTAATCTCAAGATTAATTTCCATCACTGACCTTTTTTTTGTAGTTCCTATAGGACACTATCTCAAAGTAAGGTCAATCAGATACAGCAACTGAGGAGGGGGGAAACACACATTTTATCTAATGAAGCATAAACGTTTCAAGACTGTTAGATCTCTAAGCCATCTTATTTTATGATCTAGAACCTAAATTACATCTTGCGGGTGCTAGGCTCTAAGAAGTATCCTGGGGCCCCAGAAGAGCCCTTATTATATTTAATACAACCTACCAAGCTTCAGGGGCTATGTTTCTGGGAGGTCTCATAGCAGGCTACGATGTCATTTTTTGGATGAGCAGGTGGGTTCTATAATGCTCTTTTCCCATCCCAGTTCTGTTCCATTCTTTGGCCTTTTAGAAGGTCACAGAACATTGCCTGAACATGTTGGTGGCCCTTTAGATTGCCCAGGTTTCCATGTCCTCTCATACAAATGACAATTAAATAATAATGCAGCCTTAAAACAAACAAAAAACCCCATAATACCTAACAGTAGAAGCAAAAGGAAATGACCCAGTATCTTCAGTAAGAAACCATCATGAAGGACTCTACTCATGCTAACTGCAAAATACTAAATTTTGGGGTATTAGGTGAGTGGGGTCTTTAAAATGAAACCAAAATCATTATTGTATAAAATCTGATTTGATGAAAAGATATATTTTGTCACAGAAAGAAGATAATATTTGTAAATGATTACTCTCTAAAATTTTGCTTATAGGTTTATGATTTTTTTAATTAAAATTCTACTAGGGTATTTTGGAATTCAACGGCTATTAAAATTAATCTGGAAATCATAACAGTAATAAATTTTTATTTTGAAAAGGACTGAGTGTTAAGAAATGCCATCAAGCAAAATTAATTCACTCTGGTATGGCTTCAGGCGATAAACAGATCTGACCACAGGAAAATGTAGCATTTGATAAACCATATTTTCCATACAACAATAGAAAGCTAGGATTATTAAGCACATGTCTCTATGATGTGTGGATAGCAAATCAGAAAAGCATTCAGCAAGAGCCACAGGAAACATAAGAAGATAAGAACACAAGATTCTGGACAGAAAAGAGAATTAAATATTTCATTTTAAGATTGAATTAAGAACAACTAGCATGTAATAGAATAGTCTACATCCTTTATGGACCTAATACTTACCTATGCTTTGAAATAACAAAAGCTTTCAAAGGAAATAAAAGAAATATGATTGTGCCTAGATTACTGAACAATGGAAACACCAACATTTAATAGACTACAGAAAGACTATCACTATGACAGAGGGTTCATATCTTACTGAAATGTAGAAAAACACTAAGTCTCAACTAAACAAGAAGGCAAAGATAAGAATAAAGGATTCACATCAGAATAAAATCAAAATATATGGAAGATGTTTTCCATAATGAAAGGAATGACAATTAAAGGAACCTGGATATATCATTTTACATCTACAAAATCTACACAAATGAAGGCAAAAGGCTGTCAGTTGCAATTTAGCTGATGTGGTCCTGTGCAAGGTGCCACCAAGTACATCCCTTCTGAAAGGCAATACAGCAATATATAAAAGAACCATAAAGAAGCCTGTAACCTCTGTGGTAGTCATTCTACTTTTGGGAATAATTCAAGAGAGGCAAAAACATATGCACACAGTTGTGATAAGAGGATTATAATGAGTGCAACAACAACAAATAACACCTGGAAAAACCCTAAAATCCAACAGAAAATACTGTCTGGAGCTTCTTTAGAATGTTCTATCCTGCAACCATTAAAGAATGCAATTACAGAGGCTATGTGGAAACAGAAAAATGTTTATGACATGCCACTGAAAAAAACAGAATACAAAACACCTTCAATTATTATATGTATATACATAAGGGTAATAAGCAAACCTATAAAAATGAAATAACTACTTTGTTGTCTAGAGAACCATTGGGCTTTATCCTTCTCTAAGTTCTTCTTTAACACTAGTACCACATCATTTCAATAAAAAGTGTACTGTGGGGAGGGGTGTGTTGCATGTATTTAAAAAATGGAGTGCTGTAAGTATTTTGTCTATTCATTAAACCTTCAAGTGCTCACAGGTAGTTAATTTGCCAGCATCCTCAGTAAATGACTTGGTCCACTTCAATTGCAGTCCAAGAAGCATTCCTAGTGTGATTGCTTTCTTTTAGACAGTGACTCCAAGAGTCTAACCCTACCTTGGTGTAACATGGAAATCCCAGAGAATCAGTCTTTATTCAGAACACCTCCAAGTCCGTCCTTTCAGCTTCCTGAGCCTCAGCTTCAGAATTCGTAGGAAAAACGTCTTGCCGCAGGGAATCACACTCGCTTGGACTCCAAACCCACTGACATCTCTGACTCTTTCTGTGGACTCCTCATTTTGGATCCCAATCTGTTGCTGAGGTCTTGGCTCTCCATCATTTCATGTTTCCTAAGATTGCCTTACCTAGTCAGAGGATGCCAGGCCCACCCTTCCCTACTGCTACAGGCTAAAGGGCCACCCCTCCTAAAGTCCCAAGAGCTCACTCACCCTTTTTCAGAACGGGTGAACAGATAAGGTTGCACAATATCTCTCCCACTCAAATGACACCAGAGGAACTGATGAGCATTTTTCAAACAGTTCTTGGATTACAGCTACCCAGCATCAAGGAGAACATTGTCATGATAGTAACAAAGGAACTTCACTGTACTACAGCAAAACTCAGAAAGCCTGATTCAAGGATAGAAGAAGCGCAGGCACAAATTATTCTGGCTTTTAACTGGAAGGCAGAGCCAGCAAAGAAAACAACAGGAATTCCATAGGCTCATCACAGCCACCTTAATTCCCTGTAATTTGGTCTGAAACCCAAATAAGCCAAATGCAAGAACTTAGGTCACTTTTTCACCATTTTTTTGATGGTGGAGTGGGAGATCTGACATTCTTCTTCACAACTAGGTAGCTGCCAAAGCCTGAGTTTCCTGGGCTCCACAGAGATGCCTCCTTCTCCCTGAGGTTCCCCACAGTAGGATGTAAAAACATCATACGAGCAGAAGGTATTATTCTTTTGATACCTTGATTTTCTATTCATGACAGTTGGCTAAAGTGAGCCTAAAATCAACAGGGACAGGTGTCTGAGTCACTGACTACAGAAACCTTCATGATGGAACCCCCCAAAAGGCTTCCCCTTATGAAAACCTTTAAGAGAGCACAGGTCAATGCTTCCAAGGTGGCAGAAGCTCTTTAGATAGGGCTGTCACATTCTCAGCATCTTTCACAGGCCTTTGGGATACTGTTAAAAACTAACAGCATAAAATAGAATTTTAATAAAATTCAGAAAAGAGGAGGAAGGGGTAGCATCTGACAGCCCCACCACCCCAAATTCAGGGGTCACGGTAGTCTTACCAGGCAAGCCAGCTGTTGGCTTTCTGAAAAAGCAAGGTGCAAATGTCAGTGGCTAAGAGAAAAAGGATGCCCCTCAACCTGCAAGTATAAGTGGCAGCATCTGGTGGTAGAAGGACCTGCAGTAGTCACTGTGCCAGGACGACCTGACTCCAGAGAGACCCACCTCCCACACCCACTCTGCTGCCCTACCTCCTCAGATCACAGCATGGAAGGAAAGATGCTCTAAAAGCTTTGAACGGACAACCTATTCTCCTGCCCTTTCACTTCTGAAGTACATACACTGCCACCGAAAAGGGAAAAAACATAAGCAAAAACTGAACAGTCTACCCCCACCACTGAATGCCCAACTTTTTATTCCTGCAGCTTACAATTTATTGAATCCAGCCAACCCTCCCTCTTGGAAGTGCTTAAAATTATTTCTCCTGGATGACAAGTCTGGCAGTCTCCTTTTTGTTTATGCCATTAATTTCATAGGCACATAGAAGTATTTCAAGACAACAAGTTGGAAGTCTGGGGCCTAAGAAACTGTAAATTCTGGGTCATGAGCATCATTTGTGGAAAAAACCCACATAGCATTGAGGTAGTCTGTTCCAGGAAAATACCTGTCTTCCATTTTACAAAGGTCTTGCCCCTTGGGCAAATCAAGTCTGAGATGGCTCAGGTGAGTTGGGGACCACAGAAGCGCTCTTATGATGACCCAGAGTTGGTACTTTCCTCTGGCACTTAAAGCCATAAGAAGGAGAAGATCCTGCACACTTAAACCCTGATTGTGTGGCTGAAGACAACAGGAATTTCCCACCTTTCAACCCTTCAAAACCCGAGTTTTTGGATGAAGGTAGCTTAGTAGTTGAGCATGTGTTTAGTATGCATAAGGCAGGCCCTGGGTTCAATCTTCAGCATGTGTTCTGACACACGCACGCGCACACACACACCCCCCCGACAGTTTTTGACCCATGAGAATCTAGGTAGACCTTCATAGCCATTCCATTATCCCACCCTCTGTCCCATTCTACTATTGTTGAAGAAAAAATTAAATGACCGAGTTCTCCTTAAGGCCTGGAACTTTGCAGATGCTGCCTCTGAGGAAGGAAGATGAGCATTCTCCACTGAAGGTCAACAGGTGGCTGCTGGGATGCCTCCAAATCGGGTGTGAGGTCATCCAGAACACATCTGTGATTTCTTTTGGGCATAGATGCCACAGGGAAACCAGGCAGACAAAGTAGCAGCTTTGACACACGTTTCTTATTAGGGTGCCTTTAAAAATCAACAGGAGAGATTTGTCAGGGTGCTAATGACATTTAGACCCATGACTAATGTACTTTGGAAAGAAGTAAGGCATTTTTTTCCTCTGCATTTTTACCCTCTCTCATAGCTAACAGATAGATGGCTTTCTAAGAGTTGGACATTTTCAAGTTCATTCTTTACAAGAAAGGACCCTGTTGGTCAAATTGGTTTTTCAGTCACTGCCCTGATTTTTATTCTTTTAAAAAGACAAGGACAGAGAGAGAGAGAGACACACACACACACAGAGATACAGACAGAATCAATTTTTATTGAGTTTTTCATATGGTTTTCGTTGCTCTGATATCTTTTGTGTATGTAGGCGCTGGGGTTTGAACCCATGTACTTGCGCATGCTGAGCAAGAGCCGTAACTGCCGAGCAACTGCTCCAGCCCCCTCTGGTTTTTATTCGAACCACCCACTCTCCTTATCATTCCTCAGATCTCTGATGAAACAATGGACCAATGCCACACAGGGTCAAGACCAAGGACTCAGCCCCACCACCGTTATCCATTATGTATAATGGATATTTCCCACAAAAGGTCTGACATTTGAAAGGTAGGATGACCTTGGCATGAAAAACTCAACACTGTCTCTACTATCTCTGTTAAAAAGCAATCACTGTTTATCCAGGGGATTTAAAGTTAACAAAGGAAGAGTAAGTTTTTATCATGAAATCCCTGGTGAGTCCTACTGTGTGCAAACAGCTCTACCTATGTGGGCTATAAAGTAGAAGGTGAAATTGATAATAGTTTGATTCCCTCTCTTCTGCACTCCTTAATCCTACAGTTTTTTTTTTCCTCCTCTACCTGGATGTTCTACGTCAATCACCCTCTCTCCATTTTCTTCGTCCTTCTCTGTGCAGGTCCTCACTATGATTGCGTTGCATGTAGATCGATTCATCCTGCTCTCTCCACATCCACATAATAAACCTGAGGCCAAGTTTAGATTCCTAAGAAGAACAGCTTGACTTTCTGGGACAATGCATCACTCTTCTGAGATCTGCATAGACTCATTCTAGAGAAGTGACTGTTGTACCAGCTACAGATCAGGGTCACTAGTGGAGCTTTAAAAATGAAAACAAGAAAAAAGCAACTCAAAATGCTGGGCCCTTTCCTAACATTCTGACTTGTAGGTTCTGTGGTGAGGCCTGGCTGCTCCAGAAATTCTGATCCACATTCAGGCTTGACAGCCTCCCCTCTGGGACTCTCATAGCCACACTACATCCTGAACTCAGGGATCAGTACAATGCTGTGGTCAGCAAGTACTTCTCTGCTCTCAGAAGCATCTTCTGGAACCAAGATTGACTTTCCTTTCTCCAGAACACCCACAGAAGCAAAGAACAAATGTGACTGCTTCCCCTCAACCTTGAGAGCTGCAGGACTGACGTTCAACTCTCTCAGCTCTTCTGCCTTATGTGTGACAGATGGAAAGACTTAAATCCCCACCACAAAACCTACATGCAGTGAGGACTCTAGACAACTCTAGCTTGACCCAGAAAAGGGTCCAGGCCTACTTTGACTGCCATGATCCACCCCTCCTCACCCATCCTCATCACACTGACGGGTCACCTGGACCTTTCCTGAACTGCCTCACAGGCAGTGTGGAGCTCCTTCATCACCTACCCAAACTTAACAGAGCTTGGGAAGAGACAGAGTTAATGGAAAAAGAACAGAGCAGGTAAGGGGACAGGGATTGGCACCATGTCTACTCACTTCTTGGTCACTTCCCCTGGAATCGGCCACCTTGGATCTCATGTTCTCACTCTGATTTCTATGTCTTGAATGTCCTCCTTCAGGGTGCACCTCAGCAGTCCATGTTCTTATTTAGTGTCTCACTTTTCTCTGGTATCTGCAGGTCTAGCATCTTTCAGAGTTGTTGTGAGTTGTCTAATACTCATGCAGCACTTCATACTGCTGCTTCCAAAAGCCCACCTTTCAGAGGCTTGGCAGTAGGTCCAAGTGTTTGCCCACCCCTAGCTCTATCAGATGAAAAAAAATTAAAAGCCTCCTATGCTGATCTGTGAATGGAAGCTGGGACTTGAATTGAGCCTCATCTGATCTATTTTCTCTCCTTTGTATAGGGAGCAAATTTATCATACTGACAATGGGAAGGTAACCTACTGGGCTGACAGCAAAACCTGACTTCTCCTGAGCCACAAAGACACCATGGCAGGCTTTATGGCAAGGGAAGAAAGGATATTAAAAGAAGCACCCACAGAGCACCTATGAGAGCAAGAGGAGAGACCAGCTTGAAAACACTGGGTATAGTTCACAATTCGGAGGGAAAAATTCCCACAAGATTAATAAACTCAAACTAACTGTGTTCATGTTTGTCTTCTCCAATTCATGTAGAAAAAATAAGCCAATCACTCCCTGTGTGCTTGGCGAGCACCACTGTTTTAACGTGAAGCCATGGGACTGAAGAGAACATCGCATCACCCTTGATCTTTGCACTGGGTGAGGATCTCTGTTGACTGGGAAAGATCTTCAGAAATGGAAGAAGTATGTGATCTCAGAGAAGCTGTGACAGTCCTCAGCGAGGAGAGCCTGAGGGACAGACAGACTGACCTGACCTAGAGCACGCTATACAAATAACTGGTGACCTATCCCTGTCAATATGTATCTACGGCTGCATACGCAACTTGAAAAATCAAGGAGGAAAATCCTCCTTGACACCCTAGAACACTGTGCCATGAAACCAGAGCATGGAAAGGAATGGAAAGGACACACTGTAGGCACAGCGTATTTTTTTTTTTGTTTGTTTGTTTTACACATAAGTGAGTAAAGCAAGAAAGACAGTGTAATACAGCTGTGGGCCACAGAACTCTGTTACCTCAAAGAGCAAACTGCTGTGTAAGCTTTCACATTTAAGTAGCCAGGTGAAGAGGGGGAGGCCTGAAGCACACTGGAGTCATCATTGTGAAGGTTAAATTTATGTTGTTCATAAAATAAAGCCTCGTTCTGTCAATAGGGTGATTAAGCCTCTCTTCTTGTATGGGACTAGTATCCCCTCCAATCTCATGCCAGCTGGGCTGAGACTGGTCATGGCAGGAGCAATGAAATATACATCCCTAATGCCAGAATTTGTTCCGTAATATTATTCTGTGAAATGGAACAAGGGATATTAAAGAATTGAGAGTTATCCAATTTTACATCTTGTGACAGAAAAATTAAGATAGGCCTGGGTTGCCTTACTGCTCAAAGATATCAGTGGTAATTTAAAAGAAAACAAAAGGGGGGGTCAATAATGCTCTCTTGGACCAAGCAGGCAGCATCCAGCATCCAAGAGAAAATGATGCCTGCATTTTAGAACACATTTTGAGAAACGTGAATCTAAGGTGATAC
The DNA here is from genome assembly GCA_004027875.1 of Aplodontia rufa. NCBI lineage: Eukaryota > Metazoa > Chordata > Mammalia > Rodentia > Aplodontiidae > Aplodontia > Aplodontia rufa. The sequence continues at coordinate 48,685 of PVKS010001855.1, read as the reverse complement.
TGAATCAGTGGTGTTGCAACACATTTGGTCAAATGGCCACTGTAATGCACGTGTGAGTTTTTAATATGATCTTACAACAGGATTCTTAGTTTAAATTAAGATAGAACTATATTTATCAATCACTATTAGACTATAAAATAAGGTCATAGATGAGGCTATTCAGAATGCTGAGTATTTGCTTTCTTACATCAGTTTTGTTAATGTAGAGATCAGGCTGTCCTTCTTGGTGGTCACTTTCTTTTTAAGCCATTCTATAAAATTGCAGGAGCTCTGCCTGGTATAGACTGGTGTGCAAGGCCTTCTAGGTTACAAACTGAATGGTCTAAAGCCAGCTGGAACTAGCTTCAGGAGCTTTAGAACACTGGGATGGCATATCATCTGACTCAGCATCCTCCCTGGGAACCCACTGGGATTTGTCACCAGAAATTGGATTTGGCCAGGGATATTTTTTCCTAGATCAAGTTTGCACTTACAAAATAGATCTTACAAATATGTTAATCTTTTGCTTTGGAGGGATATGCATACGTGTGCATGTTAAAAACAGGATTTGAGGGTGGATGTACCTCTGTTTTGTGATAGAACTTGAGGATAAACTTAAGTAGTCCCTACTGAATGAAACATGGGGTGATGTGAAATATGGAAATCTCTTGATTTCAGCACATTTTACAAGATACAGTAATTATACCATTATTCTTCAGAAGAAGGGATTAAAGAAACTGACTTTTAAAAACAGTTTAGTATAAGAAATCAAAAATAATAGAAGCTGTTTTTCTTCTGTTAGAATACCATAAGTAAAATAAAAAGGGTAGACATAAATAGGTTCCTCTTATACAGGGAGATATACTTGGAAATATTTGTCATTCCAAATATGGAGTAATATCTACTATGCACAAGAAAGAAAAAATACCAAAGGTTGTGAAGACCATTAAAATCAAGTATATTTAGAAAAATGTACATGTCAATGAGTCTATAATTATGGATTGACAGACCAATGGGGGAAAAGGACTGGCAGAACTGAAGAATGTTCTAAATTTCCATAAACAAAAAAATTTAGATGACACAGAAGACTAGTTGGAATTGGACCTGTTAGGACCAGAGATTTAGCCCAATGAACTTACCCTTACCCCTGGGATCAGGTCAATCTAATAAAGAGTTGCAAATGAGATTAGAAGAGTTAGAGGTGGGGTAGCTATGATCTAGGTAGCTCCACATGGGGAGAGAGATGGTCAGGAGCTTAGATGGCATCTGTGCCACAGGAAAAGACCGAAATGATGAGAGGAGAAATCAGAACTCTACGTAATGGGTTATCTTCAGAGTGTTCTTGAGAGAGGCTGGGAGTGCTGTTTCTTGCACTGACTGGGACTGAAATGAGCTAATAAATCATGGGTTGTATCCCTGTTGATTTACCTCCCTTATGTGACCAAGAGGCCGTCTGAAAGGAGCAATGAACTGAGAGACAGCAGTTGCTCATTTTCCTGGTGACTGGGGTCAACTGTCCAGGGTCAAAGAACTGAGGCTCCTGCTGCATGGACTGCTCACAGACCCTGATCATTTATTTAAGGGGTTAGGTCTTCCTGGGTTGGATGTGGAAAATGAACATGGAGTCAAGACACCTCACAAAATTGACAACCCTGAGCAGACAAGAGGTTCTGAAATGCTATCCTCTTAAATGTTCACCTCCCCCTTTTCTCCAGTGTTGGAAAACCCATGGATAATACAGGTGTAGAAACATGTTCCGACCCACTTCAAACCAGAGCAGATGTGAATTTGAAATACTATTCTACATCAGATCATGATTTCCCAAATGTGTGTAAACTCTAAAATTGTATCAGGGTTTGCAAACAGTCCCTCTGCCTAGCTGGCATGGAATTTCCCCCCTGGGGAAGACTGAAGGTAAAGTTGCCAGGGTACTTAAACATGTGGACATAATACTACAGAGCAGTGGGCAAAATGTCTTATTCTCTGTGGCCGTGTTCTCAAACAGAAAAGCAGAGTACAATGTTCGGTTTGAGAGGTTCAGCACCATAGCTTTCTTTATGTGACTGATTAAAGATGCCTCAAGTACCTACAAGTTGGTTATCTATGCCCATTGAAAATATGGAGATTTCTGTACCCCAGCATTTAATTCTGAAAATTCTTAAACCAAGTCATAATTTTAGGAAATAAACAGCTATCAAGATACATGGAGAAAAGTAACGTGTTCAGCTTACCTTTCTACTATCTTATCAAAGACATGAGAACAAGAAATTTTAGGAAAAGTTTCACTACAATTTCCATCTGTGGCCCTCCCCTCCACCCAGAGAGCCAGACTCGGGGGAAGCTCCTTTGGAAGCACATTCCCAGAGGCTGGCTGCTCTGTGGACGAAAACCACCGGTGCTGGCCTGGTTCAAATGGGAACAGCCCGCAGCTCCTTGTCTGGAACAACATCCTATACTTCTGCCCACTGCACTTCACCTTGAGCAGCACAGAAATAGGGTGAGGGGAGCACCTTGCCCCAGCTGCAATTCATTAATGATGCAGCAGGTGAGTATTTTGACCACTGTTAATGTGTGAGGATAGATGTAACTTTCTCTCCAGAGCAAGAGCAGAAGGGGCAAAACTGGCACCTGTGAACTCAGAGCATCTCTCCTCTTCCATCAGAGATAAGATCCATCATTGCCCACAAAGAAAGCTCTAATAATTACATCCAGCTTTTACAAAGGACAAAAGAAAAAGTAAAGCAGCAGCTTTTAAGTGAAAACACATGTCTAGTATGTGGGCAAAACCACTTTGTACATGAAATCCATGTACTATATAAAATAGGCTTATGAGTTTCAAGAGTTCAAAAACTAGTACAGCTTTAATAACAAGAAAAAAACTAATAATTAGAGGAGTAAGGATATCCACAAAAAATCAAATGATCACCATAATTTCTGAGAATACACCAACTTTATAACCATGATACTGTAAAAGTACTAAAAAAGACAGCCATAATCATAGAACTTTTTTTTAAAAAGGCAGACCTATCTGTATATAAAATTAGCTTAATAAATTGATTTTCCTCATTTTCCTAATGATTTGAGAGTCCTGCATTACAGGTAGACACTGGTCATTGGACAGGTACAGACCAGCCACTAAGTTCAGCATTTACATTTTGCAGATGGGGACAAGTTCCAGAGAGTGACTGCACAGAGGTCAGAATGTCCAACCCTGCCTGGTGGGACAGTCTCCTCCCTCACACCAAAGGGAGGGCCACCAATAAGGCATAGCACTGCCTGAGCAGGCGCCCCAGGATCAGCCACTGGAGGTGACACCAGGAAAAAACCAAAGCATACTGATTTAGCCCTCTGCAGAGCAGAGGTCATTTTGACACCATCGGTCTCATAAATCTTCTATTCCTATTCCTGCTTTCTTTCCATTGGTTCAACTCCATCCTCCAGATCCTTGTATTCTAAAACCAACCAGTGGGAATCAGCTGAGATCAGAAATTTTCTGGTGCCAAGTTAATTTTTCTTTACTAGAATATTAAAGTTGGTGCTTTTATTAATCTTTCACAAAATAGAAATAAGTTGGAATTTTCTCTAGTTCATTCACTTCTCCCTACAAATGCGTAATTTAAACTCTGCTAGCTATTAAAAGTGAATTATCTGATCAAAGAAAAAATCTAATAAATAAACTGAAGGACCTCAATTCTCTCAGGATTTCTCAAAGACCAAGTGTGCATTACTTTAAAAAATGCAAACCAGTGTGTTAAAGCTAAAGGTTTCCCTTGAATGCAAATACCTTACATTTTAGGACTAAAACACACTTCTAAAATTGTAGCTGAAGTACAATTTTACACCTCATCTCTGCCCCTTTCCCCCAGTTATTTCTCTAAAAATTTTCAGCAAAATCTCGCATCAAAACACCCCTTTGATGGGCTGGAGCGGTGGCTAGTGGTATTGCACTTGCCTGGCATGCATGACCACCTGGGTTTGACCTCCAGCACCACATACATAACTAAGTGTTGGCACAGCAAAAACCAGATGAAAAACTAAAAATTGATTCTTTCTCTCTTAAAAAAAAATCCCTTTGAAAATACAGCTACTTCTCTACATATTATGTACTAGAGAAAGCTTACACATTTAGTTCCATCCTCGCCCCTAAGAAACTTTAATGAAGATGTTTAAATGCTTTGCAATTAAAGTATAGAAAATGAACACCACCTTTAGTCCACCATGGGAAAGAGGCTCAAGCTTTCTAAGATGGCTAAAGTCACTATGACAAAACTATTATAACAGAGCATTTCAATGTCCACAGGAAAAACAAAAAACACTCCAGATTGTGTAACATTAGCAAAGCGAAGTGTTATCACATTTGCAAAACCATGTCAGGGTCACAGGCAGACTACTCCTCAATGTGAGGTGCCAACTTTAGAATTAGCCAGCTTCACCACAGAAAACACAATTGTACCAAAGCTGTGCATGATACGCAAAAAACAATTCAAGAGTGTCTGGAGCTTTCAAATGTCATTCTGTAGACTCTTTCATTTGAAAATGCTTCTAGGGGACATGGAGACATGTAAAAAGCTAGTTAACCTCCACTGTTATTCTTCATTGTTGACATTAACATTCGATTGCTCTGCTGGCTTACTTTGGGGATACTAAGAAATGAAAAATGTCAAACTAGCTTTTTCCATTTTTATTATGAATTCCAGCCTTACAGGACAGAAGGGCTGGAGTTGCATAATAGTTTTTATTGGTTGGAGTCTGAAGCATTGAGAAGCTTGGAGCAAGGCAAGGCTGCACACTTTTGTCCTCTTACCAAGTCAACATCTATAGCCACGGGCCACCTAGGCTATACCAGGAGGAAAACAGACTTTGAAAGCAGCTTCAATGTCTCAAAGGAACATTCTTCTAACGGCCATTCTTCTAATGGCTGAGCAGTGGTGAAATAAGCTGCTGGCAAGGAATTTCTAAGTGTGCAGCCACCTCTAATTCCACAAGATCCAATATGGGATGCAGTAGTGTTTTTCCAAAAACAGCAGAGGCACAAAGAATGGAAATGCCCTGAACACTCACAAGTGGAAGGCGTGGTTCACTACAAAAACAGCCGGAGTCAGTTGTCCATGCAAAGGTACAAATTAAACAAGAGAATGACATACCCATTCCGAGAGGTCACTGAGCTAGTGAAATCAAAAACAAAACAGTAAGTGGATATTTTAGTGTGCACAGGACTTGCTGAAAGCTTTTGACTTATCTGAGGAAACTACAGATGTTTGCTATAGAGAAAGAATACAATGAGCATCAAGCGAGTGGATTTCCTACCTGGTGGCTATTTCATAGAGCTAGAAGTTAGCAGTGGCATTAGAGATAGAAATTTGTCTTCACTTCTTTTTTCTTACTATAGTCCTGAGGTCATCATGAAGCTATAAGGAAGGAATGTGCTCTAACCTAAATTTGACTGCAGTTTTTTTTGGTAATACATTTATATTGGAATATTCAAGGAAACTAAGGCAATTGGGTACATCTTTTTCTTAGAAATACTCTAATCAGATTTTTTATATCAAAAAAGGTATTTTCTTACCATGAAGACAGATCTTCAAGATGGCATATTTTAATTAAAAATCATGTCATCAAAAGGTTAGTCCAAAAATGAAATATGAGTTATTTGAACACAACTTCATAAATTTCAGCTTATCAAGGAAACATTAATCTCTATTATTATCAGCATAAAATCCTAAAATTACAGCAAAACTTGATATAAAACAATAAGGAGGAGAAAGGAAGGGGCAGAGAGAAAAGACATCTTTAATAACAATTTCCTCTCTGGTGAAAACAGCACATTGAAACCTTAGTTTTTGTAGGCCTTTCGGTTATAATAATATTTAATTTCTACAATATAAAAGCTGGGTCTTATAAGAAAAGAAATCCTATTAAGACTATAGAATAACTTTTCTTGCAAAAGAAAATTTTCAGGGGAATCAGGCTTCAAAAAAAAAAATCAAAATTATATAATCAACACCTAGTGCTGTAGGGCTACTGTCCCTAATGACTCTGGAGAATTCCCTTTGTCCACAGCAAAACAGAAGAGAGCAGACCCATTTACTCATTCCACTTAAATATGTGGGCACCAAGATTTCACATACCATGGCTAAAACAGGTCAACACTGTCACAGGCACTCAGTGATGGAGGACAGCCTGTGGGACACCAGAGGAAGTGAGAAGGTGACACATCCCATTCTAACTTGGTGTTTTACAACCACACAGCCTAGGAGAAAGGACCTGTGAAGTGCTCTTTTAGAGAGTGAAATCAAAGCCCAGAGTCTGTAAGAGATGTGCCTGGGGCTACTTTCCAGTTGGTGGCAAGTGTTAGGACCAAACCAAAAGAAACTGGTTTTCCAGCTTTGTCCCCAAACAGATTACCTCCTTATAGAATAACTCTATAAAGTGAACGCGAACAGAGCAGGTTTGAAAGAACAGATTTTGACAAGCTTTTACTTAAAGATCATTCTTACCAAAGAGATTTGTTTGTAGTAGGCACAGACTACCAGCCATACATTAAATAACAAAACACACAAAAACAAGCATCATCCAACGTCAGAATGTTATTTCTCTCCTCTCAGAAAGCAAGAGGCAAGGCAAGGATCCTGTTGCTGCCTTCTTTCCAGGTGAGTTCATGCAAGATTTGTCAGTCTGGACAGAATTTAGACTTCAGGCAAGTGGCTTCCCATTCCCCTCATCAGCATCTGTTTTGTTTTGTGGTTCATCATTGAGCAGCATCAGCATAGAGGCACCTTTAGCAGATTTAAAAAAAAAATGATGTTCCCACCTGTCACTAAATTTCCTGTGACTTCACAAGATGGATGAATGTCTTGAACTTGGCTGTAAGGTAAGAACTTAATGCAATCTATCTCATGACATGTACTTTAAGGACCTTTATGAATACAGAATAATGTATGCTTATGCTTCATTGGCCGTTTCACGTTTACACGTAAGCAGGTGACAACCCCCAGCCTCTTGACAGGCATGAGTATTTCATCATCAGGAAGTAGGAACACTGACAAATGTGCCACATCATACGTGAGCATTTCTCTAGCAACCGTGCTATGTATAGCATTTCCCACTCCAAAGACAAGGACAAATGAAAGTAGCCTAAAGCTCACTTTAGAGATAACGGTTATTAAACAACTAAAACAGGGAAATAAAGAACTTCCCAGTGAGGACATTTATGACAAAGGTTCTTGCAGAAATAATATCTTTCCAGGTCACATTTCTCAATCAAGACTAGAAGGTTGCGTATTTATTAGCATACCAGATATTTTAACCTCTAAAGTCAAGCATGGCTATGGATAAAATATAACATTTGCATTGCAACCACAGCACACTAGTTCATTTTAGGTGTATATTTTTATTTCTCATGTCAGTTTTAGAGGTCTGACATTGATGAAGTCAACTTTTAGAATCAGAGCTCTTATCAGAAGGAGTATAATTGGTAATTGTGTTAATCAAGATCCTTCATTTCAGGAAACATTATGCTAGCTCATGTCAAAACCCATTTGGAGTTATCTAGCCCTAGGTTTAATATGTACCTGGCCATGCAGGCAAACACCCTCCTTCCTTGGAGGTGGTTTGAATATTCTTAGATCTGTGAAAGGAGGTGGTGGATCAGAAAGGAAGAGAGGAGCCCATTACCACAGGTAGTTGCGGGCACTGATACCATTTCATTCTCACCCATCCTAGAGGTAGGTTGCATTTTGAAGACGTAGGAGGTGAGGTAAGACAGGAGTAATTATCTGTAAGCAGAGGCAACCTGGTCTTGTATAGGCTAGACTGAAAACATCTGCCCAACTCCAAGGATCTCTTTTCCCAGAATGAATGCTATTAACTCTAGAGTTATTTCTGCAGGGACAGGGAATGAGGGCTTAGAGGGAAATGGTGATACCTCTCTTGGCCCCGTGTCATGTTGAAGGTTCATGAACATTCCCACACATGGACTAGAGATCCAGTCAAATGAAAATGTGAAAATAATTTAATATTCATATGCATGGATTTTACTTCCAACACCAGCCATGAAATTAGCCACAATGCCAAGCATCTATATCCTGGTAATTTCCCCCAGAAGAAAATGAGAAAGAATTAGACCAGAGGTAAACTGATCTACAGATGAGCTTAACTAGGGAAAGCTCTGAGAAGCACCAAACCCTCTCTGTCCCCAGGTCCTCCTCTTCCTCCTCCTCTTTCTCCTTTCTTCTTTTCTACATAAACCTAGCTCCCATGTGTTCCTGGCTGGAGTTAAGGATATTTCAATAATTAAAAACAAACAAACACCCTCTCTGCTGTTAATTTGGTTGAGCACCTTTGTTTTCTTTGTAACAAGGGAAATTGCTGCAGAATCACAAATCCCTGCAAAGACTTCTGTACAATCATCATGTGAATGAACAAACAACTGAAGTCATTTTTAAAGATGTTCAGTTCCTACCCAGCAGTGAACAGACACATCACACAAGGACTAATTTATGACTAGAAGTAAAAAGAAAAAAAAAGAATTGTACTCTTCAAAGCATCCTGTTTGGTGGCTGTCATGATCATTAGTGGAAGCAATACTTATTTAAAAGCAGTAAATGGCCATTTCCAAACAGAACGGAATGGCATGCAAAGGAGGCATCCTTCCGCTCACACATCCTCAGGCTCTCCAGAGAATCATTATGGTCTGTTGTGTTAACTCACTTCCCTGTCTAACTTTCCTCTTTCTCTTTTTCTTCTCTGCTGAGTATTAGCTTCTAAAACCAAGTTAAGTACGAACAGTAAATGTGTACAGTAGTTACTTCAGACAGCAAACCAATCAGACTCAAAAGATTATATAAAAATAGTACTTCTCATACTGAAGACCAAGAGTCCAGATGGAATTCTGAGAGGATTCTGAGAGGTTCTCTAGTACCTGAGGCTTCTATCTGGGTAACTATTTTGTGCATCTGCCAATGGATCATACAATAATAACAATTTCGAGAGATTCTTTCCCAATGACTAATAACAAATGTGTCAAGATGGGAAATAACTATCATATTTCTCCTTTCTTTGTTAAAGTAGCACAAAAAGGCAATAACATGGGAAATTTCAGAGCTTGACCCACTATAGTAATTATTATCCAGTGGATATTTAATAATAATTTCATTTATCATTTATTCCGGATATGAGTTTTCAAAAAGAATAAATTTCCCCAGTAAGGTTTAATGTACTGGTATCTAAGCAATGTAAATTGTAGATAGATTTTGAAATATGTAACTATATTGAATAAACTTCCACTATAATGTGGCTGGAGATTAAGGTGGGTCTTCTTTATATGTTCTAAAGCTAAGGACTCAGTTTCACTAAGTTGCTCTTCTTTTATTTCTCTGGAAGAGAAGCCAAGTGAAAAACTATTATTTAAATTCTTGGCAACAAAGGAGAACAAGAACTTCTGTGTTTGCTTTTTCATGTATAGGACTCTCTGAAACATTTGAGCCTAAAGATGGGGGCAAAAGAATCCTTTGAAATACACTTTTTGAACCAAATAGGATAAGACAATATTCAAGGGATAATTCTCCATTTAGCATGGCTTCCATCTATGGTAAGGCCATAAGGAGGCTGGGCCTAGCAGACCTGATTTGATAGTGAAAGTGATAATATTTAAAGATCAATCAGCTCTTCCTTATCAAAGATTCCTGTACATGAAGAATCTTAGATAAAGGGTAAGCAAGTAAAAAAAGAAAGTGTTTCACTAAACTGCAAATGTTTAAAGGTGTGTGAAAAACAGAGTACTGAAGTCAATGCAAGGAAGGGTGATGTGAACCCAAATTAAGGTCAATGTTAAATGAGCAAAAATTTTACCTGTATTAATGCTCTAGGAAACAAAGAAAAGGTAACTAACTAAAGCACATTGTTCTGAATCAAAAGAATGAAGAACCACAAACCCTTGGTGTTTAGGATCCCAGAGACTTAAACATTTTAATTTTATAGGTGAGGACATTGTGGTCCCAAGAGATTAGAAGACTTACCTGAATAATATTAAAAGCTGGAAGATGATCAAAATATAAACATTGATTTTTATTGATTTTGTGGCTATTGTCTCTTCTACCACAAAGGAGACATTTCTACATTACATATGAGTTTACTCAAAGCCAGTAATGATAAACTGTGTTACCTGGTAACTGCAAATGGTTCCTACACACAGGCAGGGTCCTCTCCAGAACAGGAGAAAGAAAATAAGACTTGAAATTACAGAGCAGTGACAAGAACTGAGAGAAGACGTACTTAGTGTTGCCCACACAACAGACTTGCAGGGTCAGCGGAGGTTTCTCAGCTGATCTAATACTTAAACTGGTTCCTTGAAGGATAAGGAGGGATTACATAATGGGAAAGAGAGAGGAGGAGAGTTGTTCCATGTGAAGGAAATAGCTGATGGGCAGGATCAGAGGCAAAAAAGGAATTGCATGTTTGAGACAGTGAAAGGAATTCCATTGGTTGGGACAAGTGCTTGGTGGGATGTGGTGAAAAATGGTGCAGAAAGGTGAACAGGGCTCACCAGATCATAAAGGATAAAGTTGTATTAAGAAATTTGAAATTATCTCAAGGTAGTGGAGAGACAAAGGATTTTTAACACAGGGAAATGTAATAACTGAATTTGCTTTTTAGAACAAATATTATGATTGCTGAATGAAAACCTGAGGAGGGGGTATGCACACTAGGAATCAAAGCAGTTAGTGGGCTGTTGCAATAGCCCAGAAGATAGAGGATGGTCCATGGATGGAGTATGGGAGAGTGGGCAGGTGGAGAGAAATAGGTGGAAGAAGTAGATTTGTGCTACTTTAACAGGCTGTAGAATTAAAGTATTGGATGATGAATGGATATAAATGAATATGTGTCATTAGGGAACAGAGGAATTAAATTTATTCTGAAATATCTGGCCAAAGTCTTGCCTGGGGATGGTAGATACGGAACACTGTCTCAGTTAAACACTTAGGGACTTTTTATCCATAGTTAGGAAGTTCTGTATTTTCTTATCCAGAGTGAAACTGCTGGGTCCTGGGCACTTGTAGGAAACTCTCTAACCTTGTAATCTGGTTGTGCTCCCAGTGAGATTTTCCCACTGGGGAAACTCCTCTCCCCCCAAATCAAGCCTTCCTCACAGGCATCCTCAATCTCAAGGCTTGCTCAGTTTCCCATATTCCTTGGTAGATTATGGGGAAGGAAAGGGGAGTAGGTTCAGTGTCCTGTGCCCTGCTCAGGCAGCATTAGCATTAGTGGTGTGTTTTCTATTTTCTGAGGGAAACTAGTTAATCCAAAGGAAGCAGGATTAGGGTTGCTAAATGTGAGGAACTTAAACTCAGGGACAAAGATATACTATTTTCATATGGATCATTTCAAAGGTCATAGGTTTTCTTAGCTCCAGACAGGAGGAACGAAATGTAGAATGTGTTTTTGGGCTGCGGTGTGTTCCAGTCCCAACACAGGGCATAATTTGGGTACTCACCCCTTCGCCGCCATTTTCACCTGTGTTGGCAAGCATTTCCTGCAGGGCTCTGACAGAGAGGGACTGTTCCAGGACAAAATTGCAGACGCAGAGATCTGGAGGAATATACTGTGGAAATAAAACAGAGTGAGGATACCTACTCATGTCAGTCAGGGATCAGTCATGCAATCACATCTCAAAAGCAAAGAGCCTTCGAATCAAAATGACAGTCGGATGATGAATGGGAATATAAAAGGTGGTTTTCCCTTGTGCAAGTTAAGATATATTTTAAACTGGATTCTATAGGATGAGAAGAAGAAAAGACCCCAATCTTAAGGGGTCAATCGCTAAGAGGTCAGGACTAGCTTGAATGAAGGCTTGTGATATGTTTAGGAAAACACCCACACAGCCTTGAAAAAAGGACACAAGGCAAGTCTTCTCCACATTCATGTCTGAGTGGGACCAAAGGAACAAGGCCACTAGAATCTCATCCACAATAGTTTGTAAGGGGGCAATGCACAGATCAGAATGTGACTCCAGACTACAGTTACCCAAATGGGGAATCCATATATTTGAGAAAACCTGGAAGTCACAACATAAAAAGTAGTGGTAAAGAGGGTTAAAAGTCTGTATAAATAGAGCTCTGATTAAGGAAATGTCCATATAAGAACTGTATAGCAACCAATCTTATGTACTAGAGTTAGTTGACAGAGGTCAGTTACCAGCAAGACAGCTGTGCCTGTTCTGGAACATTCCTCACCAATGGCTAGCAAAATCTCTGAACACAAACTAGTGAAAGTTAATACTCACTGAGTGAGCATTTCCTCAAAGCCAGGCACTGTTCTAAGTGATTTGCATAAATTAAATCATTCAGTCCTTATAACCACCCAGCAAGATAGGGACTCTTAACATTCCAGTTTATAGACAAGGAAACTAAGACCCAAGTGTTGAAAATAACCAAGTCAGATTTATATCCAGGCAGTCTGTCTCCAAAGTTTACATAGTTTTTTTTTCCATGTTTCTACTGCTAATAAAAATATTACAATTTTTTTCATGACTACAACATTTTTAAATGAGCAAATATTTAAGCATTACATTTATGTAAAATGTAGGGCTTGATAATAAGATACAAACACACATAAAACAAAATGATTGCTCCTTGGTAGTTTACAACACAGTTTCATGAAACACCACCTTTCTTGGGAACACAACATGTGATCAACTGGCATTCCACTCCTTTGGCAGAATATTGACATCACGTGAATAACAGGAATGAAGGATTTGGGCCAGAAGTCACTGATAGTCATTCCTAACACTTCAAGGCAGGTAGAGCTGTTTCCATGGAACTCCGATTTAAAGGCTAAAGCTAGCTGCTACTGAGATTCAGATAACCTTTCTGGCTAGGTTTCTTATTTTAAAAATAAAGATAATGGAATTTGCCATTTTTAAGTTCCCTTTAATTTCCAAGTATTTGTACATTCTTCATCCCCTCCCCACCTCAATGTCCTTAAAAATAAGATGATGTTCTCCTGCTGGACCTGCTTGCAATACTTCTTTGTTAAAGTTTTTAAGACACTTTTATTAAAGTATGAAGTCAAGAAGGGTAATCCCAATACAAAGGCTACTGGCTATGGGGTGACTTACATTTCCAAGAACTTTTCTACTAAGAATCTTAATGAATACTTTTCAACTCATGTCTCTTTGGTTAGGAACCCTAAAAACAGCCCTCCTAGAATCTTGGCATTAAGGAGATGCCCCAAATTCCCTTTGTTAAAATACTTCAACCAACGAGAGACTGTAACACAAGGAGGAGAACGGGCTCTATTTTGTGTGTATTCTGCTTTGTTTTCAAAGTCTGTTCTTGCAGCAGGTAATTAACTCATTTGTATGAGACTTGAGTGAGCAGGCAGCTGGTGATACAGAGCAGTGCCTCCCACCCAGGGGGAGTTTTTTGCACATATAGCATCATTACAAGTAGTATACAACTATATGATGGAGCATTTCCCTAAACCGTATGCTGCAGCAAATAAGTATTATCCAACTTAAATCTCCCAAAAGAAGATGCCATCTCAAGAGATTCTGCACAGATTTTTCTACTACTCTTAGCCTGCCTAGATTTCATGTCCCAAGAATAGGAAGCATAAAAGTCAGGGTTTGATCCTTTCTTCTTCTTTCACTTTATTATAGCCTGTGATTTGGAGATTATTCCATTTAAGAATAACTGCAGTTAGCATTGGTACTTTAAAGGTGCTTTGGTGATGAAGGATTGAATGGTCTTAACATTTACATCTACTTTTATAACAAAACTATTCTGTCCGTCCTCTGTAAGACAGAGCCTTCAAGCGCCAAGCATTAGAGACCCACCCCCTTAACAGTATTACTGTCCATAGTTCTTCCTCCCTGTGTCTAGCTGCCTGGACAAGGGACGGGTGATCTCTTTGCTGCCATCACCCATTCCTTGGGGCACTGCTGACAGATAACAGGAACTTGGCAACTTATAATTTTATCTGCCCTTTCCCTTCAGGTATTCAAAGTCCCAAAGTAGTCATGACTTCGATACTGGACAGAACGGGCACATTTAAACTGGGGTAGGGTGTGCATGGGGAGGAAACACCCCAAATGGGAGCACTGCTTTCCAGTTTCCTAACAGCTTGGTTTCTGTACCTCTAGCATGTGGCCCTGCTTGGACTCTCTATACTTGGGAATACAGTCATGACACTCTAATAGTACAAAGAACAATGTGTGGGCAGTGACAAGGAAGGGAACAGGGCAACAGGAATATCTGGACAAAAACAAAATCCAACTAGCAACTTGTGACGTGAATGGAGCCCAGAACCACTGGACCTGCTATGCCAGCTGTCATACTTAATTAAACTCCAAACTGGCCCGAGCATCCACCTCCACGCTCCTAAAGAGTGAGCAAAGGCCACTTGTCCATCAAAGCTCACTTGTTTCACATCTGGGAGTCCTGCAGCAGGCCAGCTCACTATTTCTGTGCTCTGGAGCCAGTGCCTTAGTCACTCTGCCTCAAAGGCTGTGGGGGGAGGGTGGATTTATTTACCATTCTCAGCATGCAACTAAAGGTTCTGTTGACATCTGCTCTGAAACAGCTCCTCATCACTCTCCCCAGCTCTGTCCTTGGCCAAGAGAAGCATTTCATTTCCAGGAGTCCTACAGAAGACCTTTAGATGCCAGGCCCTGGGTAAACCAGGAACTAGTATTCACTTAACCCCACTACACAGAAAATAGTAGGAGGGATGGTTCATGTGTATGTTGTGCTCCATAGCCTACACGACACCATATTTTTCTAAGGCTTACTGTACCCAAGAACATGGGAACCTAATGCTCCTGTTCCTGGAGTTAACATTCCTTTATCTAGCACCCACAATAGGCACTTAGCACTGCCCTAGGCTTCAGGGAAACCAAGTGCATAATTAGTTATAGGGAACACTGTGACTTTTGTTATACTGCAAACCATAGTCTATTTTAGCTTGTTACATTTTTTATGCACAAAACTCTGCATTTCATGAGGTTGCGGGTTCTTTGAAAGATCTATTCTGTATTCTGCTTTTTGTTTTACTGGTACATAAAACAGTAAATGTTCCCAACTCATACCTTCTCAAACAGCCCCTCTTTATCCTTTAAGACCATACAGGCATGTGACTGATGGTGACTATGGTTATTGACAAATTGCTCTGGGTCTTATTATTCAAGATGTTTTCTTCTCCCACTGTTATGGGCCTCCTTCTACTTCTGTTAAACCATCTGGGTCGCATAGAGACATGCCCCAGTGATACTCACTGTAAGTGTATTAATGGCATTTGCGTTAGTAAGGTATTTTGTTGATGTAACAAAATACCCGAAAGCCATCAACTTAAAGGAGAAAAGGTTAATTTTGGTTCATATATTCAGAGGTTTTAGCCTATAGTTGCTTGACCCTATCACTGGGCTTATGGTGAGGCAAAACATCATGGCAGGGTGAGCGTGGTAGAATAAAACTGCTCATCCCATGTAGACAGGAAGCAGAGAAAGCAAGGAATGGGTCAGAGACAAGACATACCCTGCCAGGGCACGCCCCCATTGACCTGCTTTTATCAACTAGGCCCCACTTCCTATAGTTTCCACCACCTCCCAATTCAATTATGAACTCATCAACGGGTTAATCCAATAATGAGATCAGAGCCCTTACAATACAATCATTTCCTAAAAGCCTGGCCTCTGAATACTGTTCCAGTGGGGGATATGTGCCTTTAGAGGGCAAGCCAGATCCAAACTGTAACAAAGTTAACATAGGGTATATTGCGAAGAGTGAACATTCCAGCATGGGACTGCTTAATGTCAAATCTCTGTTTGACACTTTTTATGAAGCAAACATTACACTGATTCCAAAGCCCAACAAAGACACGTCAAAGAAAGAAAACTACAGACCAATTTCCCTGCTGAACATTGATGCAAAAATCCTAAATAAAATTTTAGCTAATCGGATACAAAAGCACATTAAAAATACATTATGATCAAGTGGGCTTCATTCCAGGAAAACAAGGCTGGTTCAATATACGCAAATCAATAAATGTAATTCACCACATAAACAGAATTAAAAACAAAAACCATATAATCATCTCAATTGATGCAGAGAAGGCATTTGATAAAATTCAACACCACTTTATGCTCAAAACTCTGGAGAAGATAGGGATCAAGGGAAGATACTTTAACTATGTCAGATCCATTTACGACAGACTCATAGCCAACATTATCCTCAACGGAGAAAAACTGAAAGCATTTCCACTGAATTCAGGTACTAGAAAAGGCTGTCCTCTCTCCCCACTCTTGTTCAATATAGTCCTTGAAACCCTTGCCAGAGCTATCAGGCAAGACAAGGAAATCAAAGGTATTCGTATAGGACAATAGGAAGTTAAGTTATCTCTATTTGCAGACGACATGATTTTATACCTAGAAGACACACTAACACCAGCCAGAAAACTTCTAGAGCTTATAGGTAATTTTAGCAAAGTAGCTGGCTACAAGATCAACTCCAGTAAATCCCTAGCGTTTCTTTACTCCAGCAACAAATCCGCAGAAGAAGAAATCAGGAAATCTCTCCCATTCATCATCACTTCCAAAAGAATGAAATACTTGGGAATTAACCTTACAAAGGATATTAAAGACCTCTTCAAAGAAAACTATCAAACACTAAAAAAAGAAATTACAGAAGACCTGAGTAGATGGAAAAACATTCCATGCTCATGGTTAGGCAGAATCAATATAATAAAGATGGCCATTCTACCCAAAGCCCTTTACAGATTCAATGCAATCCCCATCAAGATACCTATGGCATTTTTCAGAGATATAGATAAAGCAATTCTCAAGTTCATATGGAACA
>PVKS010001855.1:0-31756 GCA_004027875.1 Aplodontia rufa | reverse complement strand
CATCTCAATCCCTGACCTGAAATTATATTACAGAGCTGTAGTAGCAAAAACAGCATGATATTGGTATCAAAACACAACCAAAGACCAGTGGAACTGAATAGAAGATCCTGAGACAGACCCCCATATCCTTAACTATTTGATATTTGATAAAGGGGGCAAAAGTATAGTGTGGAAGAAAGATAGCCTGTTCAACAAATGGTGTTGGACAAACTGGACAGCCATATGTAGACAACTGAAGCTGGATCCTTATCTTTCGCCCTGCACAAAAATTAAATCAAAATGGATCAAAGACCTGGATATTAAGCCTACAACTCTAAATTTATTAGAAAAAGAAGTCGGGGAAACACTACACCTTATAGGAGTCGGCAGCTACTTCCTTAACAAAACTCCTATGGCTCATGCTGTAAAATCAAGAATAAATGAATGGGATGCAATTAAACAAAAAAGTTTCTGCAAAACTAAAGATCTAGTCAAGAGCATCAAGAGAGAACCTACAGAATGGGAGAAAACCTTTGCCTGCTACACCTCAGACAGAGGGCTAATATCCAGAATATACAGGGAACTAAAGAAACTAAAGTCCAAACTTGCAAATAATCCAATCGATAAATGGGTTAAAGAACTCAAAAGGAACTTCTCTCTAGTGGAAGTCCAGAAAGCCCACAAATATATGAGAAAATGCTCTACATCATTAGCTATAAGGGAAATGCAAATCAAAACTTCAATGAGATACCACCTCACTCCTGTTAGAGTGGCAACAATGAAGAATACAAACAATGACAGATGCTGGAGGGACTGTGGGAAAAGAGGAACACTGTTACACTGCTGGTGGGACTGCAAACTGGTTCAGCCACTATGGAAAGCTGTATGGAGAATCCTCAAAAAATTAAGGATGGAACCACCTTACAACCCAGCTATCCCACTCCTGGGAATTTTCCCAAAAGACTTAGAATCAGGGTATTATAGCGATGTGGCTTCCTCAATGTTTAGAGCAGCTCTATTTACTATAGCTAGACTATGGAACCAATCCAGATGCCCCTCACTCGACGAGTGGATACAAAAGCTTTTGTACATATATACTATGGAATACTACTTGGCCTTTAGAGAGGACGATATTATGGCTTTTGAAATCAAATGGATGGAGATGGATAGAATTATGCTTAGTGAAGTCTCCCAAGCTCAGAGACTCAAGGGCTGAATGGCTTCTCTCATCTGTTGATGCTAGCATATATGGGGAAGCAGTAGGGCAGACAGCTAACCTAACAAAACTTCAAATTGAATGACTTTCAGAGTAATAGGGGGATGGCTCTCTAGGATGCTTGGAGGCGTGGGGTGGGGAGAGTATTTGAAGAACTCATAGGAGACTGGAGACTGGGAAGATGGGGGAACCATCCCAGAAGCTGATATCATTCCTCCATGAGCTACCCATTTAACACATGAGTTCTTCTGGGGGAAACTGCAACAGGTAAAACCCAAGGTGGTCATCCATGTTTTGGCATTACCCCTGGATAACAAAGTTTATATACATTGATTGCTAATGTTTTGATAATGTTTCCACCTCAAGTGTTTCTCTATATATCTAATAAAAAAAAGTCTGTTTGACAACTTATTAGCTGAAAGATGTTAGGCAGGCAGCAGTCTCTGTGCCTCAGTTTCCTTATCTGTAAAATAGAGATATAACAGTAACTACTTCTCAGAATAAGTTGTTTTTATGTTTAAAATGCTTAAAATAGAGTCTAATGACTAGTAAAGACTTAATGTGTCAGATATTATCCAACAGAGCAATGAAATTAAAAGAGCAATAAGTCAAGATTCTTTTGTATATCAAATAGTTTTGAATTTCCTCTTTTACATAAGGATGAGGCAAAATTCCTGCTCTTCAGAATTGTGTGATCTAGTGGAATGTTGGGGAAGCAAATGGACAATTTTAAAGTAGGAAAGCATGTGAGAAAGCAGAGAGTTGAAGATGGGTCGGGGAGGGAAAAAGACAAAGAAGAAAGGAGTTGATCCTGTGTAAGAAAGAAGTGAGGGCAGGGATCAAGCCTAGAAATGAGACGTGAAGCAGAGGAAGGATGAGGCATTAGACTGAGGAGGGTCTTAAGTCCTCCTGTCAAGGAACAGTTTAGATAATATCTTCAGAATTATAGGGTGGCATTAAAGGAAGTTATGTAGGGTAGGAAGTGATGTAATTAAATTTGCACCTCTGAATGATCATTGCAGGTCCAGTGAAGAGAGGTGTAGACCAAAGCTGGGAGACAAATTGAACAGGAGGCTGCTGCCAGAGGCTAGATAAAAATGACAATGGCCTGAAATAAAGTAGCAGCAGCAGGAATGGAAAGAAGGGAATGGATTTTAAAAATCTTGAGAAGTGGTGCTGGAGTGGTGGCTTGGTGGTTACGGTGCTTGTCCGGCATGAGTGAGTACGCGGGTTCAAACCCCAGCACCACATACACAACAAAGTCTTGGAGTGGCAAAAGCCACAAGAAAAACTAAATAAAAAGTTGTTTCTCTCTCACTGTCCCTCTTTAAAAAAAAATCTTGAGAAGTTAGGAGAGTTTAATTGGATGTGGGAGATGATGGATGGAAGAGTAGAAGCTGACAAAGTTTCTGCTGGCCAGAACAGAATGAAAAATTGAGAGCACTCAGAAAGACCAAGTCATGGAAGCATCAGAAGGACCATATAGATGGCAACTACACTTGGTAAAATTCCCACTGGAGCCTTTCATTTAGGTCAGCAGAAAGGTGATGAGAGAGCTAGGAATTTTGAGATATGTGGGTATTCCTGCAGTTATCTGCAGATAAAGGCTGAACTGGGTGAAGAGAAGGAATCTGTGTGTGGCTGTGATGTATTCATAAAAGAATTCCTGGAGCTGACCTGTTTAACCACACCTCTCTTCCCATGTCCATCATGCAGCCAGTAATTGCTTAGCATATATATGCATTCAGTACAGTACCAGGTGCTATAGGAACAAAGAACGTAAGACATGATTTCCGTTCTCACAGAATTTGTTTAAAGCTATTTGAAGAGATGTCTCCTGAACCTGAGACTACAAAACATAAATGGGTATATGCGCTGCTAAATTGATGGTTTTGTATAAAAGGTTCTGTAAGAAACCTTAGGGATGTCATGATTAGGAAAGTAATCCAGGCAGGAGGTTACTCTGAGGATGAATAGGACATATTCTTATTTGAGCAGGAAGAGGTTCCCATACTTAAGATTTCAGATTTTTGCTTAATGAATTATCAAGATGGGAGTGTAATTGTTCTCATTTTCTATATTGTATATATGCTTCCTTTCCATTTAAACTTCTATAACTGAGGCATTATTTTTCAATTATGGGTTTTATCTTTGCTTTTTTACCAACTCCTCAAAGAATGGGTACCCACACAAAGTCATGGTGAATGACAGAAAGGAGTGAGCAAAGGAAAGAGGGTACTGGACGACCCTGCTTACTGATCTTTCTGCCTGTATTTCCCTCCATTCCCACGGTTGAGCAATGAGACAGATGTGGTCAATGTTGTATAATACTATGACAGCAGTGCCCCTTTCTGTGTAATTTTACTTTCCTCAATATTAGTTGCCTGTGGTCAAATGTTGTCTCAAAATATTGTGAAAAATTCCAGAAATAAACAATTTGTAAGTTTTTAAAAGCTTTTTAGTATTTTGTTATAATTACTCTATTAGTTATTGCTATAACTTACTGAGCCTAAATTATAAATTAAGTTTTAGCATAGGTATGTATATATAGAAAAAACATAAGAAAATTCTGTAGTAACCAGTTTCAGGCATCCACTGGGGGTCCTGGAACATTCCCAGAGTATAAGGAAAGACTACTGCCCCTGCCGATGGTGTCTATGGATTAGTCTACTGCAATGGGTGCATACTTGCAAGCTGAAATAATATCCAATGTCAATGACCTGGAGACAAGGAGTGATTGTACAAAACAAACAAGAATCAAGGAAGCAGAGCTGGGACTGGGAGAAGTTATTTTCACATTCATGGACCCAGTTATGGAGAGCCAACATAATTATTGGGGTGTTCTCGGGCAACAGATGTTATGGACACATCCAATCAGGTCTGAAGCTCAGTCACACTGGGGCAGGCCTCATCCTTTTCTCTGGGGTTCCATGCAAATAGGGACAGGAGCAGTGAGCATATTATTGGGTAGCCATCAAACTTTAAGTCAGAATGTTGTCAAATTTTGGATCTTCCATCTTTATTTTACTTGTATTACTCTTTGGTGTTTAACAAATTATTTTTTTTTAAAAATTCTGCCATGTTTCATTACATTACACTACACTAAAAACAAAACTTTTGTATGCAAATGAGGGGCCAAAACACTAAAGAAAGTAACATGCTTCTGCATGGCTAGGGGGATGGTAATAGACAGAACACGGAATTGGGGTTCCTTTACCGGCCACCAATAAGATGTCTCTGTTCAGGGGCAATCCTTAAGAATCGTGCATTTTATTCGGGAGAAAAGCATGCCAACGTCCCCTGCTATGGTTTGGACGTGGCTTTTCCCTCCAGGGTTCATGCTGCAAGCTTGATGTCCAGTGTGGTAATATGAGAGGTGAGGAACCCTCTAAGAGCTGAAACCTTATGGGAGGTGGTTTAGGTCACTGGGAACCTTGCCCTAGGAAGGGATTGACAGTTCTAATGGAACCTCAATTCACATACAAACAGGGCATTAGAAAAGAGCAAGACTGGGCCTTCCCAGCTCCCTGGCTTCCTATTTCACCACAAGATCTCCTCTTCTCACCTATGTTCCTGCCACGAAGCCATCCACTAGTAAGCCCTCATCAGAGGCCAAATTGATGTGGCTGCCTCATCTCACACTTTTAGTCTCTGAAACTGAGTAAAAATACTTCTTTATAAAGTACTTGGCCTCAGAGATTTTTTCACAATAGAAAAATGATTAAAACACCCACTTTATCTTTATTCACGCTTGGGACTATCTAGTCCAGGAATAAATGTGGCGTTCACTGCTGTGGCTCTAATTTCAACCTGGTAGACAAAAGGAGTTTCTTTCTCCACAAGCATCTCTGCACTGGTAGCAGGCTGGACTCAGACTCCAATGATCTGGCTTTTATGCATTGCATTAGTTCCATTTTATCACATGGCCTCAAACAGGATTAAATCTACCTCTCTAAGATGGCTCCATGAAGTCCCACTCAAAGACATGGACAATGAGACTTCCCAAGCTCTCCTGGGCAGAATACCAATTTTTTTCCCATCTAAAAAATGTTCCAGGACCCATGGAGTACAGTGTGGAATTGGTCAAGACCAACATTTCTTGAGATGGAATTGGAATATTCAGAAATGGATGTATAGCTTTTATTTCAGGAACTTCGTGTACTTTACGGACGTTATCTCAACCACTAATAGCAAACATGAGCTCATTATGAATTCTCAATTTTTGATCATAATTATTTGTATTGTATTTATACTTCAAAGGCAGAACCAGTTATTAACCAAACACTCACACCCATACTAACCCATTTTCATTTACGTATTTATACAATTAAGTGCTTTTAAAACCCTTTGTCACCTATGGAAAGCTGTTGAGAGTTTATAATGAAAGTTATATAGCAATGTCTAAAATCTGAAGCTGATGCCTAGTCTCTGAATTTCTACAAAAACATTTAATAGTTTTAGAAACACATGAGAAATAGATCAGCTAAGATACAAAATAATTTGATACAACTTACATGGTCGGTACAAAAAAGCATTTAGTACATGGGCATTAAATACTTTATAAATATGATCATATTTAAACCTTACCTCAACATTTTTATAGAAAGAGATTAATTACACATGAGAAACAGACTTAAAATTGTTGAAATATTTTGAGTCTGTTTTCTCATGTGATGTGTGACCCCTGTTTAGAGAAATGCACAATAAGACCAAACAAAAGCAGGCCACTCAGAGCAATGATTCTCACTCGAGATCCTTCTTTAAATAGTTCATCAAAAAATTCATAAAAATTCTTTCAAATGAATAACCCAGTTATTTGGCACCCATATGATTGCTGTGTTTATGATCTCACCTGATAGGACCCCAATTAAAAGTAACACTGAGGTGACCTGGATACCTATATTCTGCCAAGCAGTGGTTGTTTCTGGCACAGAAGAATGTTACCAAAAAGTCTGGTAGAATTAAATTCTGCAAAGCCTGTGTTCTTTAAAATAAGGAAGAAGGGACAGCCAAAGAATCAGAGAGAAAACACTGGGCAGCTGGCTTGCAAAACACTGGAAAAATGCATGAGTGACAGGTTGATGGTTGATTTGGTTTTCAGCTGAGCCAAGTTTTTCTCTCTGCCGGGCAGTACATGGTCAGCATGTTAAATAACTATGGTGCCAATAGGTGGAAACTTGGAACACTTGCACCTGGTGAAAACAAGCCACGTTGATGACTGGCACTAACACTCATGCTGATGGACAAAGATACATCAAACACTGACTTTACATAAGGTTCTAAAAATACAGAGCCATAAATAAAACTAACTTAATGAGTAGCACTGATAGTACAAGCAGCGCTGGGGATGCTTAACAGGGTCCCAGAATCCCTGGAATTCTAGCAATGGGTGCTATAATGAGAAACTGTGAAGGTAGTACTCTGAAGAGCTTGCAGATTAGAAAAAACTGGCAAAGACCAGGAGAAAGGAAATGCATGATGTCAGATAAAAATCAACCACAGCATCCCATGACGAAGTTAGAGGTCTGAGGAAAATGGGGTATAGGATGACAGGCCTACAGCAAGGTGAGGGCAGAAACATGGAGAGAGAGAGTAAAAGTTGAGTGGAGAGAGAGAAGGTAAGTCTAGTTTTAAGCTAATGTTCATGGTTTATTTTTGAACTTGGTTTACTTTAGTTTTAGTGGGAGGCACCCAGACCAGTGTCACCTCCCACATATTCCTTAGCCCCAATTGCTCTTTTACTTAACCTTTCTTCTCCTTTTGGGTGGGGATGTGGCTGCTGCCATAGAACTGAGAAACCCTAGTGAGACTTTTGTTATTAAGTATCCAGCCGCTTGGGGATGGGAGAATTTGTGTCTCTCCGCCTTTGCATTGCACAGTAGGAAGGGGAAGCTTAAGAACAGAACCATGAGGTACTCCCAAGAGCAGAGGAAATGCCAGCCCAGTACTGAAGGCTGATGAAGAACAGAGATGCTCAGTGCTAAGATGCAGCACTGTCCCGCATAGGTGCCTCTGTCCACAGCATCACTCTGCCTTCTTGGGAGCACCTCCAGTGTGCCAGGTCCTGGCCTTGCCCAAGCTATTCTAGAGGTGCATGGACTCAAGATGGGAAGTAAGACACAAAACCAGGGCCACTAATGGCAAGGACAACAGCTTAGCTTCTGAATAGTTTGACTTTTTCTTTCCAATGTCTTGTTCCAATATGAAGCTGAATCCAAATTCCAATATAGATTTGCAGTTTTTATTTTTTGCCCCCTACTCAACATTTTTGCTTTGAGAAAAATCAGAATTATAAAATAAATTCTGAATTTTTAAAACTCTGGCAGGACTATAAGGGCAGATATTCAGAAAATTTTTGGCTTTAGAAAGTCTCTGTGAAAATAAATGGTATAAATATTTTTCTCTAAGATGGAAAAAGTCCTCCTATCTCTAAACAGAGAACTAGATTCATTCCTCGCAACTGCTCACACTGTATGTTTATACCTGCAAGAAGCCATGTGGTATTCATCAGAGACATTGAAAACATACATTCATTGGGCAGGAATTCAGTGCAGCTAGGCAGCAGCTACAGGAATTAGTAGGAAGCACTGCTTGAGTATTACGGTCAGAGAGACATATTATCTCCTCAAGCTATGTCTATTTCCAGAGACATCCTTATCAGGAAGAATTAAAAATGTGAAGGAAAAATGAAAATGTTTGCTGAACTGTGGAAGTTGGTTGAATCCCCAAACCTTCAATTGAAGCCACTAAGACTTTTTATCCAAGGCATGAGCAAGCTCTGATAAACACAAGGAAACCTTTAGAGAACTCAGTCTTCATACTTGAACCCAGTCCATCACTGAGAATCTGGTGAGACTGGCCAAAAACACGTCAAATACTGCCTGTGACCAACCATCAAAGTTTCCATCACTGATCATTCATCTCGGCTTTCCTTCCTCTGCACTGTATCTAACCCACGTTACTGAGGTTCTCAATCAATGGTGGGGGCAGGGAAGGGGGCTGCATCACAGATTAAGGCCTTTCTTTGCCCTCCCCTGGATAACCAGGGGTTACCACCAGCATCTCATGGTTGATTTAATTCAGCAGCACCAGAGGGAATGAACACATTGATAGAAACTGACTGAGCCTTGCCACACCTCAAAAAGTAAAGTCCTTGTTCATGCTGACCTCAGGAAAGTCTGTCAAACTCTATGAAGATAAATGTTTGAATTAGCAAGATGTTCTCTAGTGGCATTCGTCCATATGTTCTCCCTGAAGAAGATGGAGATGAAAGTCATGTTTGGTTTCCTATTAAGCTTGTGCATTTTGGGAAGAAAGTGAGTTCATTCATTACTATAGCAACTGGAAACTTTCTGTGGCAGACTGTAGGTAAGCTTGAATGTGATGCTAATGAGTCAAGCTCATAGCTTTGCTTTATTTCATAATGACACCAACACGGCTAAGCTGACTAGCTACTCTGTCACGGAAGCTATTAGTCGAATGAGAAAACTAGTGGGTAAAGCCTATGACAGAAAATTTAGCCCTGCCACAATTTCTCAAAATATGGGATATAGACCACCCGTATAAGAATCGCTCTGGAGCTTGTTAAGAAATACAGAAACAGATTTTAGGACCTGGTGGAGACAAGAATGAGAATTGATGGTTTTGCTGGCTTGGGTTTGAAGACTAGGAGCCTTCTGAATGTGCCGGGCTTTGCACTTTTCGGACTAAAGGTTCTTGACACAGCTTACCTGGGTTACTGAGTAGCGAGCAAAACTAGAGTGTTTACTTTTCAACTTCAAAGGTGGTGAGAGGAGGTTGTGGAATTTTTGTCACAAATGTCAAAATGTCATCTTTCTTGGCTATTTTTTTCATAGACAAAAAGGAAATTAGCTGTTTATGAGAGGTTTTGCTGAAGGATAATATTAAGCCTTCTTGGGTTCAGCCACTCTCATAGCTTGCATTAAATTCTCAAAACTCCCTTCATCCCTAAGTAAAAGAAGGGAGGTTGCTTGAACCTAGATGCCACAGCTTTTTAGGGTACTATTTCAAGTTTCAAGTCAGAAGTGACTGCTTTGGGGAGGGCTGGTGGTGGTGGGGGGAACAATTATTCCACCCCCTGTGCTCTTAGGCACAGCCCAGCTGCACCACCCCCAATGAGATGAGACTCTATTCTATTTTGAAGTAGAAATATCTTAGAATGCATCATGAAGTGCTACAGCAGAGCTTCAGGCAAAAGTCTCTGATGTAAGTGCTCCAATAAGAAATGGATCATTAGGTCAAGGATTTCTTAATTTCTTCAACCACTCTTGAAGTGAAAAGCAGCTGTTCAAGAGAGGCTGACAATGGCTTCTTGTACCAACTGTTCTCACTCTCTAAAGGCTTTGGACAAAGCTTTAGTTTAGGTCAAGAAAAATGGAAGAAAAAATGATGTGAAGTATCTTCACAGAGAAAGCAGCTAGACCCTGGAGTGACAGGAATCCTCTGAAACCATTCCCTGCAATGATTCAGATAAAGAAAAATGAATTCAGAATGTTTCAAAATATTTAAAATAACCTGTTTATACATGTCAGGGAATTGAGAAAAGAACACGATATTTTCAAATGGTTAAAAAATATTTTAGTTCATACAGTTCAGGTCATTATTTTAGAAGATGAGGAAATTCTGATGTCCATGAAACATTAAATAATGCACAGGTACATCATTGAAGAGGAGAGATAAAGTTGTCAACTTTTGCGTCTAAAAATCTTAACTTCTGAAACAATTTAAAACATTCCCTTTACAAGAGGCTCCTCATATGACAGATGGCCTCTCAGGCCCGAGAGGCTATTTTGCATAACATTTTACAGCAAGTAGGAGAGAAAGTGAAACTAGATATCTTGAATCAATACCCAGTGTTCTTTGTAAACAGCAGTGTGAGTTGTGAATTATGAATATGCTCCTAACTTCAAAATATCACATAAAATGTTGGAACCATGACTTTTTTATCCACAGGTTTTGAAATACAACAAGTAAAGATGATAAATTTAATGTGGCTTCAGTTTTTAGGAATCAAGTTCTAACACATACGCAACACATTGTTTTTCTGTGTAAAAGCAACAACTTGAAAAGAGATGTACTTCTAATCACATTTTTAAAAAGGCAAACCTTTGTGATCTCATTAGTAAGTTTAGAAATTGGTGGAGAAAAAAATGCTGCTAATCGAGACCAGAATAGCAGCTATTAGGTCTAAAGAGCCCGGTAGGAATAATACCTGCTCATAATTCACCTGGGGCCATTTGCCTGCTGCGAACAAGTAAGTGACAAATGAACAGCAGAGCTATGGTGCTACTTACACACTGAATAAATTCTTTGTGAAGATCCCCACAACCAAGGTACAGATTGCCTTTAAATAAAAAGAGGGGGCAGATGTTGCCTCCAGTAGATAAGTTATCATGACAGTATTTATAACTCAAATAGGAAGGACAAGATAGATGAGGAGAGATCTCAGAGTTAAGAGGTTGGGCTTTTATTTTTTTTCCCTTTGGATCCAGCAAATGATAAATGCATTAATAAACTTGACATGTGTTGCAAGTGACTTCTAAGCTATTTTGTTGGATATCTGTTTCCCTCTCCATTTCTTCACTGTTAGAATTAGCAGAGCATGAGACTCAGTGTGAATGTAGAAACGGGAGGAAAACTGCCTGAAAGAAAACAGCTTGGCTGCCAGTTGGGGAAAATGGCAACGTGAAGCTGTGTTTCCAGAATGTGAGCAAAGTCAGGATTGTACCCCAGTCCTCCAAGCTGATGAATTCATGTGTGGACCAATATGAAATGAGCCTTTTTGTCCTACATGTGACAATAAGTGTCCCTGCTCCTAAAGAGTAATAACCCAACATAGACTAAGTGCTCCATGCAGAGACCTGCCCTAGACCCTTAGGATCCCATGGTAGTGCCAGCCTACTCATGACTACAGGATCCAGCACCTCTGCTCATCCCAGACATTGGGCAAGAGGCTTGAACTTGCAACAGACACTTTGGCAGTGGAAAGAAAAGGAGGTGGCAATCTGATGGAATGACCCCTACATGCCTACAGTCCTGAAGATTGCAGGACTAAAC
The DNA here is from genome assembly GCA_004027875.1 of Aplodontia rufa. Lineage (NCBI taxonomy): Eukaryota > Metazoa > Chordata > Mammalia > Rodentia > Aplodontiidae > Aplodontia > Aplodontia rufa. The sequence continues at coordinate 20,484 of PVKS010001855.1, read as the reverse complement.
CCACAGAGGCTTGGACCTTTGTATTCTTTAGAAAATTGCTACTCTCTAAACCTTCTGCTGTATTGCCATTTCCTCTTTTGTATTCTCATTTCCTTAAGGTTCACCCTCCAATTCCTGACCCAGTTTCTTGTCCCTTCTTAACTTGCTGGGACACTTAGTCCATGACCCACCCCATCTTCTCCCTGAGCACCACTCTGTGTTCTTAGAGTGAACAAAATCTTGATCCTCTCTCAGGCTCAGAAACTCAAGTGTTGTATTTTTTCTTTCATATGTGAAAACTGGAGAGGTAAAAGCAGTAACATAAAAATGGAAGATAGACCAGTACAGGCAGGGGATAAGGAGAGAAAGGAGGGGAGAAGGGGGAGACACTGGGAAGAGAAACTCACCAAACACACTGTATGTAGGTACACATGAATCCCACTATCATGCATAATTATAATGCAAAAATAGCTTTTTTAAAAAAGTAAAATTGTATAATGAAGCTACTGGATCTCTCCTACACTGCTATAGAAGGAGGATAAGACTCAGCAACAGTACCCTTTGGCATATACCCACATGATTAGTGTATTTGTCAACCAACAATACACACAAGAATATTCATAGTGGTTCCACTCCTAAAAACCAAATACTGGAAATACTTGAATATTCATCAACAGTAAAATGGATAAGCCCATGGCATATTCATACAATGGAATAGTATTTTTTAAAAAGGAAACTACTGCTACATTCAACAAAAAGGATTACAGATATGGTATTGAGAGAAGATAGTCAAACCCAAAGAGAAGATATTCTATAATTTCATTTATATGAAAATCAAGATTAGAAAAAGAAATGTACAGTGACCAAATGATATTAGCGCAGAGGTTACCTGAGCTGGGGGAGAAGAGGGTACTTGGAAGGTGTCAATTAAAGGTGCACCAGAGAGCTTCTGAGATGATGGGAATGTCCTCTGTACTTGTACTGTCCAAATTGGTAGCCACTATCTCACTAAATAAGATTCTGTGCTTCAATCTCACCTGCCACAGGTTTTGCATTCAATGGCCACAAGGGGCTTGTGGCTGCTGAAGTGGATAGCACAGGAATGGAATGTTTCCACTCAGATAGCTGAAGAGGGGTAATGGCCATCTGGGTATGTACATAATAAAAATTCAGCCAGACGCACCCTTAAATGTGTACTTTGTTATTCATCAAAAACTAAATATACTTCAAAAGTTAAAACGTTCTGGCTCCTCTCAAGGGACCTCTGAATTACAGAAGATGCTTATTCTCTCATACTTTACATAATTCAGGCTTGTGAGGTAGGGGTCCGTGTCCTTCTCCCAGCCATTGCTGACTCCAGATCATTTGTCTTCCGTGACACTATGCCTTTAAGCTTCACACAGCTGGCAATACTCCCCTCCTCCCCCTCCTTGTGCTATTGGTGAACTACTTGAGCTTTTATTTCTTCACTGGCCTCTCTTCACTCCTGTTTCTGGTGATTTGAACATTCATTTTGCTTTTGGTTTAATTACAGCCCCTAAACAGATATGCTAAAGTCCTAACCCCTGCACCCCTCATATGGCCTTAATTGGATATAGTATCTTTGCAGATGTAATCAAGAGGAAATCATTGGCATGGGACCTAGTCCAAAATGATTGGCATCCTTTAAGAGAAATGGAAATGTCCTCTGGTATGCATGAGAAAGGCCACTGAAAGATAGAGGCAGAGATCACAGTTACACTTCTGCATGCCAAGCCATGTCTGAGGCCACCAGACAATGGTACTGACATAGAAGGATCCTTCCTTTGAGACTTTGGAAGGAGCATGGCCCTGAAAATACTTGATTTCAACTTCCAACCTCCAGAACTATGTGAGAATAAATTCCTGTGGTTTAAGCCACCCAATTTGTGGGAGTTTGTTATAGTAGCACTAGGAAGTTAAAGCATAAATAAATACCTGGTCATATGTTATAGCCTCTCAGAAAGTTTGCTTCCTCTTTGTTAATGATCTCCTGCACTCCACTCTAGCCACTTCTTGCATGGTCATAGATCCAGGGCCTACTTTCATCAAACTGTTCTATTCTGAAACCTTTGATTGAGGTACCCACTGTCTAATCATCTACTCATCTTCTAACTAGCTTAATCGTTCATACTTCAAGATTCCACAGTCCTGTCTCCTAAGCTCTCTTGCATCTTTTATCATTTATCACACCTACCCGGCACTACTTCAACTCTGGCTGACTAACTTCTTCACCCCTGTTCTGGGACTACTGCAGGCTGCTGCAGAAAATGACACCAATCAGAAAAGTGGCAGCACCAAACATTCATGGTCATCAACCTCAACTAACCCTCAACACGGCTTAGCAATTCTGCTATTCTAAGTTGCTCACTTTCCAAAGCAGCCAGCACAAAACCTTCAGAACTACACATTAATTCCTCCTTTATCTGAAAGCCAATTCCTGGTCTCATCTAATACCGGCCCCTCCACCCTATCAGCAGTTCCACACACCAAGCCATCCCTTCCCTCTCCTATATCTCCTTCCTCCTCTGTTACACTTACACCTTCCCTTCAGCATGGAAAGTCCATCTATCCAGAGACCCTGTCATCCTCTCTCATGAGCTGTACAGAACATCCCAGGACCCAGGAAAAAGCAACATCTGAATGGTACAAACCAGCAAAAGTTCAGTGGCTACCCAGTTCTGGAGTATCAAAACTGCATGTTCAAGTATTGCTCTTTACAGGGGTTTAACAAATACTGCAGGCTTTTCATTAAATCCCAGAAGGGTTATCTTCCCAGATTATACCTTAGAACTAAGAGCAAAACTAAAATAGAACAGGCCAGCACAGATCAAGGAGATGCACCAGAAATATAACTGCCTGCTAAAGCAAGATTCGATGCTCTTTGGGAGGAGGTAAGAGACACGAGAATAACTAAAATGCCATCTACAATGGTTCATATACAGTAAAATAAATTCAATTCAATAAAAGAAATATGGAAATGTGACTTAAAACAGAGGGAAGTGAGTCACTAGAATTAGAACTATAGACAGACGGGCTGGAGCGGTGGCTCAGCGGTTTCAGCGCTTGCCTGGCAAGCACGAGGACCCAGGTTCAAACCACAGCACCACGTACACAACTGAGTGTTGGAGCAACTAAGGCCATGTGAAAAACTAAATAAAGTTGTTTCTCTCTTTCTCTATCTCTCTCACTGTCCCTCTCTCTTTATTTAAAAAAAAAGAACTATAGACAGACCAGATGTTGAACTAGTAGTCAAGAATTTAAACCCCTGAAGTGAAATTTTTTTTGGGGGGTAATGGGAATAAAAGAAGAGAATTTCAGGAAAATAAGGGGGAAAACCCCTTAAAATAGTCAAATTTTAGAATTTAAAAATAAAATACCTGAAATAAAAATTCACTGGAGGGGGGTTAATAGCACATTTACATTCATGAGCAAAAGTGGTAACAAAAATAAGCCAATAGAAAATATGTAGACTGAAGTATAAATTTGAAGAATAGCTGAAGAAAAAATTAACAGTCACAGCAACCTATGGAACAAATAAAACTATGTAAAATAAACACTTAGAGTTCTAGGAGAGAATAAAGGTAGCAGATAAAGTATTTTAAGAGATCATGGTCCCCTAACTCCAAACTTGATGAAATACAACTACTAAAGGCTCCGTGAAGCCCAGCAAAACCCAGGCAGGATAAATTAAATCAAAACTAACTTCAAACATATCATTCATATTGCTAAAAATCAAAGAGAAAGGAAACAACTATGAAAACCTTCCCTGGAACACTGTTACATTGCTGGTGGGACTGTAAACTGGTACAGCCACTCTGGAAAGCAGTGTGGAGACTCCTCAAAAAATTAGGGCTGGAACCACCTTTTGACCCAGCTATCCCACTCCTGAGTATCTTCCCAAAAGAATTAGAATCAGCTTACTACAGAGATACAGCTTCATCAATGTTTATAGCAGCTCAAATTACTATAGCTCAATTATAGAACCAACCCAGATGCTTCTCACTTGATGAATGGATCCAAAAACTTTGGTACATATATACAATGGAATACTACTTGGCCATTAGAGAAGATGATATTATGGCTTTTGAGATCAAATGGATGGAGATGGAAAAAATTATGCTAAGTATCCCAATCTCAGAGACTCAAGGGCTGAATGTTTTCTCTCATTTGTGGATGCTAGAATATAAGCAGAATCAGTACATTAGAGGGTTAACCTAACAATTACCTCATCATGTATGAATTCTTACATGATCATGAGGAACTGTGCTTAAGTTCCTGGGGGATGTAGGGAGGGTGGTAGGGATTAGGAAGGATATCAAGGTGACCAGAGGGAGGTAGTATGGGGGAATTTAACCTGAGGGGAACCTCTGACTTCCACAAGAAGTCCAATTATCTTTGGTCTTAAGTAAAGTGAAACATAGAATCATGGGGAACTCAAAGGGGGGAACCATGGTCTGGCACCAATATTGGCTTGCTCTGTCATTACACTTTTGTTCTTGATTGTTTGATGATGAACCCCTCCTAGTTGTAAGAGCCTGTTTATTGAATAAAAATTAAAGAAAAAACAAAACCTTCACCCAGGGAGGGAGTGGGGAGGAGACATTACATTCAGAGGAATGATGGTAAGAACAGGAACTAACTTTTCATCAGAAGCAAAGACCAAAGGACAATAATCATCCTTAAAGTACTGAAAGAAAGAAAAATGGAAAGAAAGAAGGTCCATTCTGAGTTTCATATCCTGAGAAAACATTCCTCAGAAATAGGACAAAAAAGGGATTTCAAGTAAAACAAGCAAAAGTTGGAAGTGTTATTTTTAGTAGAACTGCACCCCAAGAAACACTAAAGAACAATTCTTCAAACTGAAGGAAAATCCCATCAAATGAAAATCTGGATTTAGAGGAAAGAATGAAAAGCATTTAAAATGGTAAATGTCAATACTATAAAAGACTTTTTTCCTTCTTCTACAAGTTTCTTTAAAAGACAATTGACTCTTTATAATAAAACAAGAGTGTACTGCACAATTTATAATATTAAGAAATAAAACCCTTACAAGAATAATAGCACAAAGAATATTTTAAAAAGTGGTGTAATATTTATTCGAGGTGGACAGTGATTGGTTAAGAATTTACACTGTAATTCCTAAAGGAACTACTGAAAAATTATGCAAGGAGATAGTGCTAACAAAACAATACAGGAAATAAAAGAGTACTAAAAAACAAATCTAAAAGACAAAAGACATTTGATTTCTCCTAAAGAAGGCAGAAAAGGAACAGGATCCAGAGGGAACAAATAGCAAAATGGAAAACCAAAACTCAAGAGTATAGATTGTTAATCGCAATAAAAGCAAATGGACTAAGCATTTCAATTAAACAACAGCAACTATAAAATGGGGAGGCAGATAGCACCTAACCGTATGGCTTTTTTTTTTTTTTTTTGAGAGAGAGAGAGGGGGGGGGAGGGAGGGAGGAAGAGAATCAACTTAGTTTTTCATGTGGCTTTCATTACTCGGACACTTTGTTGTGTACATGGTGCTGGGATTTGAACCCATGTCCTTGCATATGCCAGGCAAGTGCCATAACCACTGAGATACTGCTCCAGGCCCCATATGCTATTTTTAAGAGGCATATTTTAAATATAAAGATACAAACGTAGACACGGTGAAAAAAAAAAAGATGAAAAAGTATCATGCAAGCAGTAAGCCCTTATTATTATCAAAATACACTGTAAAAATAAGGACAAGTAGGATTATTTGATAATAAAAGATCAATTCATCAAGAAAAACAAAAAAGCCTGTATATGTACCTCACAACAGAGCTTTAAGATACATGACAAAATGGACAGAACTAGAAGGAGGCAGAAAAACCTCCAGTTTTTTTTTAAATTTTATTGAGATGTGTTATTGTATAATCATAAATGCATATGCAGTAGCAATGATATGCCCTGATCCTAATCCACAATAACTCCCACCACCCACATGCCAGCCTTGACTCTTCTATATTTCCCCACTATATTATATATTATATATAAATCTCTCTACATATATATGTGTATGTATCTGTATTATGTATATGTATGTACGCACACACATATAAGATTGTGCATCTTCCAGAATTAAATGATTGCATAAATATTATTTGGCTTCTCAGGGGAGTAAGGAGTAAGCTACATTAGCCTTAATGCAGCCCTTTCTGAAATTGATAGAATAAGTAGATACAATTTGGAAAAAATACAGAATGTTTAAACTCTGGATCATCTTGGCATCCATAAAATATGGTATGCAACAACTGCAGAATATGCACTGTTTTTTTTCAAGTACATGTGGGATATTCACCACCTGGACAATATGCTGGGCCATAAAATAAGTCCCAATAAATTGCAAAAGATTGAAATCATACAGAATACCTTCTCTAACCACATCGGAACTAAAAGGTAAACCAGGAACAATTAAAACCTATAGCCCAATGAGTCATTTTACTTTTTAAAATCATCTGTTGGGGCTGGAGCTCAGTGGTTTTGGTGTTTGCCTGGCATGCACAAGGACCCGGATTTGAACCCTAGCACCATGTACACAACAAAGTCTCTGAGCAACAAAAGTCATATGAAAAAATTAATAAAATTGATTCTATCACTGTCCCTCTCAAAAAATAAAATAAAAATAAATCATCTATTACTAACACTTTTCATCAAATTTTCTGACTTTCTTTAGCATTTTGCTTTTAAAAGTAAAAAATATCCTCCTGATCCTCAAATCCATGACTGCAAAATATTTAATTAGTTTATTTCAATACATCAGCAACATGACTGAGTTTATCAACATTTCCTGAGGACCTAGAATATATCTGACCTTGTGATAGGGATAATAAAGTCTACTGCTTGAATAACGATTTTGCTGTGTCAGACAAGGTTATAAAGCACCTTAAAATTACAAAGCCATATCACTAAGTCCTTATAAGTCCTTATAATAACCCTATGGGATGGGTGCAGTTTTAAAGAGGAGGAAACTGAGACAGAGAAATAGTCATTTGCAATGGTCACACAGCTGTTAAACACAAAGCCCAGGTTTTCTGACTCCAAGGTCATGTTTACTGACCACAGTGCTACACAGAATACAGAGTGCTCAATTGCTGTGCTCACACTGGCACACTAGCATAATTCAATACAGATGTCTGCTCCCCTACAAATTTCACCATGCCTCTTTGTGCCTCATATCCCAGAGACACTTAGTCAACTGCTTTATCCCCTTTATAAACTTCCTTTGAAAAAAAATACACAATAATCTAATTTGTGTTGTAAAAATTGACTATAAAAAACTTAACGTGTGCTTGCTCACAACACTGGTGTTTTTATAGTTCCTCTAAGATCTAAGCTAAATACAGATTTCTAACTTGGGAGTGTTGGGAATTTGTGGAGAGATGTTGAAAGGTTGTGTAGGGGTATGGATATGTGCCCAACCTAAATGCATGGATAATGTGGCTTCTTCACCCTTAATTAAGTGTATGATACCTTTTATTTCTGAGCACTATAGAAATTAGACACTGATTTAATTTAGAGTGAAGCATCTTTAGGAAGTCACTTAACTATTTATGTTTCTTCTCTGTGAAGATAAAGTTCACTTTATAGGAATGTAAAGATTGAACAGTAGGCACTTTTATAGTACCTGGAATGAAGCACAAAAGACCTGATAAATGTAAAGAACAAAGACAACCATAATCTAAACATATTCATCTTTTCCTATAACATTAGGTTTTTTGAAAATAAGTTCTATGATGGTTGAACTTTTCATATGACCTCAGGTCCTCAGAAAATACAACTTACTGAAATATATATCAAAAGTTCAAAGAAGAATATACAACCTCAGGGTGAGCATCTGTCTCTGCAAACTTGCAGATTATTGCTTAGGAGTAAACAGCAAATTCTTTCAGAGCTAAAGATTATAAAGTTATTTTAACCAAAAATGGTATGTTGATTTACATCATTTGCATGCTGATATTTGCACAATAGCTAATGGGTAATCCTGGGTCTTTGGAACCTATGTAGCTTTCAGAAGTGACAAGACTCTTCTGCACCTTCAAAACAGGAGATGAAAGGAATAGGAAAACTTCTGTTTGAAAAGTGAATTTTAAAATTGGATTTTCCAGTTTCATTTGGTCACCATCAGGAATACAGTGTTCCCCAAAAGGGAGGTAGAAGTTGGTGCTCAGATTCCTAGGGTCTTAGGACTTGAGAATACTGACTATTCAATTTTAGAAAGGTTAGACTACATTGTTTCACTTCAGCTGTTTATTTCCTCATCATTAAAATCAATGAAACAAACGCTCCCATATGCTATTCACTGTTTGATGACAATTTATCATTAAAGAAAGTATATGCTGGGATTGGGAAAAGTATTTGTGGTCCTAGGCACATCTGATAAGACCACAGTAGCTGAATAATTGTCATCACTGAAGACTGTTGTGGGATAGGGGTTGTGAAACTCTTCTCCTTCTGCATGAGAATTTGGCACTGAGTTAACTCTCCAGTTTTGTTCCTGGGGCAGTCTGATAAAACTAGCATGTTGATTATGCTACCAGGGAACACAGATGGTGATGAAAGTGACCCCTGATTGGCAGCCTGTGTCTGGCCTAAACAGATCATCCATACATTATGAGAAGCGATATCTTTATGATTGCCTGCGTACAGTGACTCTTGCAACTAGGGATATCTTTGCAGGGTCCCCAAATGCTATGTCTGTGGAGTTGATTTAAGATATATTGGCTCCTGCAGTGCATGAAGCATTTAAACCACGTGACTCTCATGCTGGCCTGCTGTGGACTTGAACAGGCACCTGGGGTAGAGATTCAGAGTCGGTCCCCAAACTACTGCAAAAATTCTGCATAAGAACACTGCTTGACGCTTTCAGCTAGCAAGTCAGTGTTCCTGTCTTACATTCTTCTGAGAAGACTAGTGCCCCAACACGTTTTCTACTTTAAAATGACTATAGATGAGATTTGCAGCTATTAAGAAAATAAATGTTTCCTCTCCATTTTTCCTGGTGTTTGGTTATAACTGAGTCTTTCCTACAAAGCAAGGTCCTTTTGAATTCCTGGACCTGTGCTTACCTAATAGGGAAGCTGAATCGACCCCCCATCATTGAATACCAACAGATTTAGGGGTCTTTTGAGGAAGGATGGGCCACATCATACAGGGACCAAAGTCTCAAGAGCCCTCGTTGGTGCTGGATTATCATGATGACCTCATGCTTTCGCTGATTTTCTGTCATCTCACTCTTGGCTGTCATAAGACCTTTTTTCGGAACCTATACACTAAGAATTTCTTTTGACCACCTTATCTCAACTCTTCTTTCTCTAAGACTTTTCTTCTCCCTGGAGTATGTTTCAGTTTATTGATTCTCAACTGGCCTGAAATATCATTGGCAGGGAATATCCAAGGTCATTGATTGGCTCTGGAAGCAGATGATAAGAATGGTGTTTGTTGTGTGCCTCGTGCTCAGCACCAGGCTCAGGAATACACCTTCTCACCTCTCTGCATGACTTGTATTAGGTTCCAGGAGACTAACGGTGGCACTGCTGGTTGTGAAATTTGATGAAAGAGAGTTAGAGTAACTATGTAGTGAAAACAGAGGGGACAGACATCCAGAAGAGAGGCATGATTATTGTAGCTGATCTCAGAAGAGAATGATGCTCCCAGTGAGAGGGCTCATCTAGGTTGGCTACTCCCAGGATCAGCGACAGGAAATCAGAATACCTGCTCTGTCCTCTCCATGATCTTGCCCCTGTTTCTCTCTGACAACCCTCATGATGCAGTCATCTGTATTATATGTGACAAAGAGGCACACTCATACAGCGACAGTGGGAATGTTAACTGTAGCAACTGACATTCTCTTTTTTTAAAAGAGTGAAACAGAGAAAGAAACAGTGAGAGAGAAACAGAGAAAGAGAAAGAGAGAGAGAGAAGCAATTTTATTTAGTTTCTTGTGTGACTTTCATTTCCTGGACACTTCGTTGTGTACGTGGGGCTGGGGTTTGAACCGCGTGCTTGTGCATGCCAAGCAAGCGTTGTAACTGCTCAGCCACCGCTCCAGCCCCTGATATATTCTCTTGAGAAAGCATGCCCCTGACCTATGGATTCTATTCTTGGATATTTATTCTAGGAATCTAAAACAAACCACCATCACCACCACCACCACCAACAAATACAGCATTTTTTTAAACATAAAAATTATAGAGCAATGAGAAACTGGCTAAAACACTGAAAAAAGCCTAGTATCCACTGCAAGTACAACTTAGACTACAAACAGATATATGAGGACAAAGGAAAATGAAAACAGCTGTTGACCAGGTGCTGAAATTGTGTGATTTGCTGTATCTCTTTTAAAGAGTCTTCAGTACATTCTCATTTAAATATAGAGTGAAAAATTAAAGAAAGAATCCATCATTTAGTCAAGTGTGAGTTTGGATGTTTTCTCATGCTTAAGGCACTTACAAGTGGTATGAATTGTCATTTTTATGCATAAGAATACAAGCATTTTTAGGCCACAATATAAAGGTTTATTGTAATCTGGTTTAGCTTTATTTTCTAATCTGGGTTAGGTTAGACTAGAATCATGTTTAGAGAATTATTTAATTTTATAACTAAATGCATCTAAGACTTTCATTTTAAAGGTTGACATTTTGTAAGTTAGGAGCTGATTCACAACTTTTCTGCCTTTCACATAAAACCAGGCTTTATTAGTCAAAAGGGATATCAATAATAACTTGGCATTATTATCAACTCTAGCTATTACTGAGTGTGTTGCATGAGGTTCAGTACCACAACCTTCATACCATTATTTCTCTTTATTTTCACACTCACCTGAAAAGTAGTTATCCTTATTTTATAGAACAAGAAACAGAGTTCCAGTTTAATCTTGACCAAGATTAAATTAAAACAATGACTGTACAGAGCTTCTAATGTACTAGGCAATTTACATGTACTAACATGTTTTCACTCCTTTCATCTTGAGAAAAATCTTTTCAGGTAGGTAAAAAAATTTGCTTCCCACTAGGTAGATGAGGAATCTCTCCTCAGGTGAGAAACCTTGCCCAAGGTCTGGGCTTAGTTGGCAAGTGGTGGAGACAGGATTCCAACACAGTTGATCTGGCTCTAGAATCTGTTCCTGAAATTACTGCCTGCTTAGTGGGCAATTACAAAATGATTTCCAATTCAGTCCACTCCTTCAACTGCACCATAATACATATCCAATCTAGCAGATGGGAAAACCAAGTTGAGTGACTTGACCATGGTCATATGATTAGTTAATGTTTGAGAATTAACTTCTTGACTTCAAATCTAACGATCTTAGCTGCTGGGAACAACAAGAAAAATACCTAACTAAGAGCAAAAGCAAATGAGAAAAGAAATTAAATCTAAGACCATTATAAAGACAAAAATCTTCTTTGCCTCTCTGCCACTGAAGTTAAGGGGGCCTTGTCCTACAGGTACTAGCTGATGCCTGTTCTCAGGAATCTGAGATCTACATAGTATGGGGAAGCAACACGTGATGGAGGGGCTTCTGGGAGACATGGCCATCACCCCAACCATCTGCTCTTCTGGAACTTGACCAAATTGCATGTGTCTGTGTTGTGCATGTTTATGTGGAAAATGACATTCCAGTAGGTGTGCAAATCACTTTGATTTAAAAAACTGCTCTGTGAGAAAAACTGAGCTTAGAGGATGTGATAGTTGTTTGTATGCTAACTTGGCTAGTTCACACTATGGTTATTTAATCAAGATTTTGATGTGAAGATATTGTGTAGTTGGAATTAACACCTACAATCAGTTGACTTTCAATAAAGGTGATTATCTTTGATAGCTTGGCTGTGCCTCACCCAATCAGTTGAGGCCTTTAAATATAACTAAGGTTTTCGGAGAAGAAATTCTGCCTCTCAACTCTAGCATTAACTCTGGCCTGTGTTTCCAGCTAATCTGATCTTCAGATTTCAGACTTACCAGCCCCCACAAATACATGAGCTAATTTCTTACACTAAATCTGTCTCTACTTATCCACCCAGCCACCTACCCAGGTGGTTCTACTTCTTTGGAAAACCCTGATTTATACACAGGTCTTGTCAGGAGTACAATATGCTCCAAAAGTGCTGAACACACACAAATCCACTTGACATGCGGATCATGAAAAAGCAGACATAGGTTGAAAATGGAGGAAGAACAGTTTGGTCACGACTCAGGTAGGGACCAGAGCAAAAGGTCCTCTCTGCCCTCAGATCACAGTGGACAAACTGTTACAACAATCACCATTGACCAAGTCAGAGTTGAAAGTGGGGAGCTTGCTGCAAAACAGAGCTGCAAGCAACTGAGAGTCCCTAGAGCAACAAAAAGACAGCTGGGAGGAAAGAGTGTGTACTCAGATTTCTCAGTCAGGGCTGTCGTGTCGGCAAGCTCAAGGAGTTCTGGTGGCCTGGAGAGCACTGACACACAAGAGCACCTCTACTCCTTCACCATTTCCTGGGTGCTTCCAATTAAAAAAAAATAAATGTGTCCTCCCAATTTCCTTCCTCATCGCCATCTTTGGCAGCCCCTTCCCTTGGATGACTATAGACAGGCAAGCCCCACAAGGAATGGGGCAGGCACTCAGCCTCACCTTGGCTTCTGAGGTGGGTTCCAGGAAGCACAGGCGATTCCCCAGTCCCTCAGCTGCCAGGCAGAACTTCCTTTGCTCCTTGTGAACGTTTGCGATGCACTGGAGTACCACTTCATCTTCCTGCCAGAAGAGACACGCTGTGAGTGGAAAGAAGCTGCCGGACCTCTGTTAAACCAACCCCCATGTCAGGTCACCCTAGCACACCTGAATCAGGCAGGCTTCCAATTCCAATAGCAGGCACATGCTTTTTTTTTGTTTATTTTAAACCTTTTTTAGGGAAAGTTTTTTTTTTAATCCACATGCTTATATTCATGAGTCACACTGATTGTCTACTGTGAATCAGAACTCTAATTCTGGAGTGAGATCCATCAAAGTAAAGGTTTAGCATCTCTCCTTTGAAAATCCCAAGTTCAAAATGCTTCAAAATCAAACTCTTGAGTTCTGACATGAGGTCTCAAGTGGAAAATTCCACAGCTGACTTTCATCATAGAAAGTCAGTCAAAATACAGATATACTGAAATTATTATATAAAATTACCATTGGCCTATATGAATAAGGTATATATGAAATAATTGGTGTTTAGACTTGAATCTCATCCTCAAGATATGTCATTATGTATATGCAAATATTCCAAGAGCTGAAAATAATCTGAAATCTTAAACCTTTCTGGTTTAAGCATGTTGGTCAGATAAGGAATATTTAGACCCACTGGGGAATGGATGGACTACATGTGGCCTGAGATGTACAAAAAGGCATATGTTGGTGAGCAAAGAATTTCAACATTTGAATGAATGTGAAATTAAATCTAAGCAATCTTTCCAAATATGGAATAAAGCAATAAAGTGAGATTGAGTGGAACAGAAGAGATCCAAGTGAGGTGGCATTAATGGCAGGAAAGGTTATTTCAGGTTGTGGGAGAGGCAGAAGATGTGTTTTGCTGGAGGAAAGGAGTGTAGGCAGTAGGGAGCACATGTGCTGGGGATGATGGATTGAAGTTCTGTAGTGACTGACACAGAAGAGGAGTTTTAGACTCATAGGGAAAGAAGACTGGGAAAAGGCTTGAAGATCCAGACTGGAAGGAAGAGTTGAAAATCAAGCAGAAGAGCCACTGAATTCTCCAGGAAGGGACCTCCTTTCCATACAGCATTTTCAGAAACAAATTTCTGAAATCTCAGAAAGCTTGTTTCAACAGCGTTCCTCCTGTTTGTGGTCCTGGAAAATAAGCCACTCTCCACTTTGACTAATATGAGTACTTTTTGCACAACCCTGTCTACAGTGGAATGGGGAAACATTTTCCTTGCCAATGCTTTCATCCCTGATCCTGTCAATCCATGCTCTCGATCTTCCACATTAAACATCAAAAAGGCTTACAGTGCAGTTAAGTTGAATAAGTGACCATAGAGGAGAGCCAATTGGACCTTCTTCCCTAGAATTAGCTCATCCATTGCTTGTCATGCTCTCACATCCACTAAGTGATAGGGTTTGTCTTTGAGTGTCAGAAATGCACTGAAATGTCATTTTCCATTATCAAATTGGGTCAGTGATAAATTCAAGAGCTTCTGTTTATGTGACATCAGAATTCAAGGTCTTCATTTTAATTGAGACAGAAGAAAACTCCAGAATGTCACTGTTCCTAAAATGTGGATTCAATGATATGTCTGAAGAGAATGAAATATCCTCCAAGTGGAGTTTCTGTCTAGATCCTGTACCCACCAGAAGTGATTTCACCCTCCTAATGGGTACTGATAGCAAGGGGATACTCCTAATTGTTAAAATGACTCAGAGCTGCTACTTGCATCAGGAAGCATGGGTCATGGAAGTTCAATGGTCTGTAATGTAAGAGGCCATCCTCAAAGTACATTGTTTTTTCTTTCAAAATGCCAAGAATACCCTGCATTGAGAAATACAAAATTCGTTGGAAAACACAAATGGCAACAAGAATCCCAAAATAGGCATTTGGAAGAAATAGGGGTGTGATCATGGACCACACCTTCCCATAAACCAGTGAAATCAAAGTTTCCCTTTCAAAGTATGTTTTTAAGGTCCTTTTCCATGATCTCATTTTCCATTCCTTTTCATTCCATGGTACCCAAACCACCTTGATTTGACCTTGCAATAGCTTCTTTGGGGTCTATTTGACTTCTGAGATTTTTCCACATTCTTAAAACACAGTATTCCAAGAGATGAATGGGATAAGTGAACCTGCTCTGATTCAATAGCATTTGCTGAGTAGCAGCACTATCCCAGCATATTCCTGGTTGGGCAGAATAGGAGATACACAGGTAAATGTGGGATTCCGGGCCAAACTGATGCTTCTCTCAGGACTTTTCACTTTTTTTCCAGGTTCTATTTGGAACCTTATGCTCAGTGCTGGCCTCGCTGCGGACACCACCTGGAGCGGCAGACTGCATCTGCCTTTGTTGCATACAATAGCTATTATATCCATAAACCATAGACAGGCATCAGTGCTAAAATCTTTGCACTGAATTCCGTTTGGAATCACAAGATGAGTTAATTCAACCTCATTACTTCTTTCATTTCCTACTAAAATAGAGAACACAAGCCCCTTCAGTTACCAGCCTTTCCTAATTAACTCATGCCAGTACTGACCTGCACTTTCTTCCTGCTAAGTAATTATTTCTCTCCCTTTCTCACTGTGCTCTAAATCAAATCTGGGTGTTGCCCACAGATACTATTTCCAAGGCAGGCCCTTAAGTGGAGGTTGTAAATGCTTCCACATCTTGCTTCTAGCCCTGTAGAGACTTGCAGTCCTCCATCATATGCCAATGCCAAATTCATACTATTACTCTTCTATTGGTGTGCAAAGTCTCTTCCATTTGGGGGCATGTGAAAGCCACCCTCCACATCTTCTTTGGCAATCTTTCAGTGTCCTAGTTATCATTTGATTGACTCTTAATGACAATCAGATAATCTGATAAACATGCCTGTATGAGTCAACATACATTTATTGGCTACTACAAATGACAGTGCATCCTCCTAGGTATACTATGGGCACACACCCTTTTATAAGATAAGATCTACCCATAATGTGATAATGGACTCAAGAGCTCAAAGGCCAACTTACAGCTTTTCTCCACTTCACTTCAGCAATTATCTCAAGTAACTTGAGGGTTCATATGAACCATCTGTCCAAAATGAACATCTGTATTCAACTATTTGTACTCTGTTGTATTAATGTACCATGATAAACTTTCCATGCCATAACTTATAATGATTACTTTTCTATACCCGCACTAGACTATCCCACTTTGGGAAACTGATCTTCTCTTGTTTTTTCATTCTTTTCCTTTAATTAGACAAGTTCAACTTCACCAAGATTTCCACTTCCAAGAAGATACTTCCTTGCGTGTCATTTCCTTTGCATCAGAAAGAATGGTTGCTCTTTTGATAGAAAAATAACAACTATGGTATTATGTGCCATTATAAATTTATGGTCTCCTGGGTACATATTTTTAGCTTATTCTAATTCTGATTTCACTGGAATAAAACCACAAAATTTTTGAAGGAATCACAACACATTTAACGCAGTCTCTATCAAATAACTACATATAGTACCTTTAAGAGAAAGAGAAACAGAAGAAGTATTAAGTTGTAGGGTAGTCAGTAATGGTAGGGGAGAATAATGAGACCTTTCAGATCTAGCCTCTTGGCCTTATGGGTGAGGTGTATGAATCTCTTTGGTCCTCAGGAAATAATGTCTTCAAGATCATGTAAAGATGTCCTGCTCTTAATCCAATAGGTCAAAATGTCTGCTGCATCTGCCCCCTCAGCTGAGCTCTACCTAACACATCAGGCTTTGTCTCTCCTTCATTCTCATGACTCACTGTCCCCCAAGTCAGTCATGCCTGGACTTCCAAAAGTGCTGCTCCTACAAACCCTCCACGCCCATATTCAACTCTGTGTCCTCTCGTCTCTTTACCTTTCTGATGGATCCTTCCAATCTCATTTTCTCTTGCCACCCCTAAAGACAGGGATCTCCCCAGGAACCAGTCTTTGTCATCTTCCTTTGACAATTTGCCCATTCTCCAGGTTTCTAGCTACTCCTGAGGAGTTTCTATGAGACCAGTGCCTCCAGCCTCCTGGGCTTCTAGGGTTCCAAATCTCCACCTATTCCAAAATTAATTGCTAAATTTATGGACAGTGACATGTCCCAATGCACTAAAAAGACTTCCTTTTCAGTCTAGTTGTCTATTTTCCTCATGTGTGTTAGTGGCATTTCCAACTCTATGCAAACCAGGTTTGGATGCCACTATCTCCTCTCTCACAGCTCTGCCCCTTTCCTGTCATATTAAAAAAATGGGCCAAAGAAAGGAGATTGAAGGCTATTTTAACATTCTTAATCTGATGTGTTTCCAGAGGCATAGCTCTGATCTGATTTTCCTGCTGAAAACTCTCAATGGTTTTCTTGCCCAAGTTCATAAAGCAAATGCAAATGTCTTAAACTAGTATCAAGGACTTGCAAATTTCTAATCTCACATCACCCCACTGTATCCAAATCAGGCAAACTACCAATCCCCAATGACAGATGTGTGTTTTTTGTTTTAAAATCCTGTTAGGGAAGGAGAGTTTCTTTAGTCACATGCTGTATTCTCATGGAATCCCTGAACATTCTCTTCTTTGCAGAGTTCCATGGGCTTCTCTACCTCCATGCCTTTCTGCACTCCACCCCGAATACAAAAGCTGCCCCAATTTGCCCTGTTTTTCATGTTCGTATATTACCTATCCTCCTGAGCATATCTCATTTTTATTAAGTGCAAGTAATCTAATTTCCACTGCTATATCAACATACTCCTTGCATTATTATCTACATGCATGCCTTATCTCCAACTGTGTGACAGGCACCGTGCTTTATGTACAATAACGCATTTCAACTTCACATCAATGCTAGAATGCAGGAACTATTGTTTCTATTTTACAAATGAGGAAACCCTGAAGAGGGCAGTTAAGTCACTTGCCTGAGGTCTCAGGGAGGTAAGGCGGAGAGCCAGTACCCACCCATGCTGTCTCTACCACCACACCCTGCTGACTTGATCCTTGAAGGCAGGACCCATTTCTGGCTCATGTTTACACCTATCATGATACCCACTATCATGGTGACTGATATATTTTTTTAACAGTTTTATTCCCCTGAAGGGGGTGCACCCTTCTTGGAGATACTGCAATACCAGCAGTATGTAATATCAGTGCAATACCACTCAATGCATGGAGTGGGCAGAGCAAGTTCCTATTCTACTATTTCCAAAACTCCACTTAATATATTGTTCTTGGATAGAGGATATATCAGATATTAAACCATAAGAGCAGATACTATACTTGATCTTATCCAAAATGCTGAGAAGTGATGACTGGTGCATTTTATGTACCAAATTATAATTTATTGCATGGGTATATTTTTACCTTAAAACTCTGCTTCATTACAAACTTTATTAGAGCAGAAAACTTATGTTTTTCCATATAAGCTGGGAAGGTAATATGTTTGGTAAAATATGTAGACTAACTAGGATACAGAATTATTGATTTAAAGAGATTGCCACTGTTTCACTGATGAGACAATGGAATAATCAAATGAAAAGAGAACAGATGTTGACACAATAAAGTGATAATGAGGTTTTGCAGTCCATTTCAAAAGTATTTAGATTGTATTATTATAAATAATATCATTTATCACTTCTGTATCAGACACTACACTGAAATCTCCCCCTAGAAATTTCCCCCTAGATTTACTTAAACCTAACAACATAACCACTTTAAGAAAGAAGAAACCAAAACTCAGAGGAGCTATGCAATTTTTAAAAAAAATTTTTTAAAGAAAGAGGGAGAGACAGAGAGCAAGCAAGCAACAATTTTTATTCAGGTTTTCATGTGGCCTTCATTGCTCCAAGACTTCGCTGCGTACGTGGTGTTTGAACTAGTGTACCTGTGCATGCCAGGCAAGCGCCATAACTGCCAAGCCACTTCTGCAGCCCTAGAGCCATGCAATTTTAATAACAGTGAATATATAAAGAACGGTTATTATGTACCAACATGTTACAATATCTCAGTCTAATCCTTATAGCACCCTTGAAGGTGAGTGCTCATACACTTCCTACTTGATAAAGGGGCAAGACAAAGAAAGGCTAAGTGACTTGCTCAGTGCCACTGAGACACCCAGACCTTGAACCCAGGGGCTGTCTGAACCAGGAGTCTGTTGTCTTTACCATGATGCCAAACTGGATTTCTTACCCAACAGATTGACCTTAGCAATAGATCTGAATTCATTCCTGCAGTCTCATAATGATGCTGTTGATAAAAATAGATAGCTTGCATCCCTTTCACATGGTCAAACAACATTGAAAAGTAACCAAATCACAGAGCATGATGCCAAGGAGAATAGCCAGAGTGCTAAATTCAACAAAAACAGTATTTCTGTAGGCCCAGTGACTGCAAGAGTAGGAGTGACCATCAGCCCAAAACTTGAAATAAAAGGGGGAAAATGGTTAAAATCTAAGGTATATCATATGTCAGCATCCCTCCTAGCAATGTGGTTCACACACGCCAGCTACTCCTGTCATAGACTCAGCCTGTGGTGGTGTTGAGTGATTGTCCCTGAACAAGGACACCCAGCTTTGGCTTAGATCTCACACACTCAGGTCATCTCTGAAAAAGCAAGTGCTCCTGGCCAAAGCGCTCTGAACTTGAAAGTGAAGGGAATTTACTTATTCCCTCTCCACTGCCACTTTCTTGCTCCCTGGCTCAAAGCTCATGGGCTATTACAATAGAGTGCCACATTTGCCATCTATGAGCTGATGGTGGGGCACCTTGGCTCTCCTTCTTCTCTCTGGGTCATTAGCAAAGAACATTCCAGGACAAAACAACATGGTCCACAGCCCTATTTAAGGTAGATCATCAGGCAGCTGATGACAGCCCTATAGTTAGATTTGTACATCACCAGGGCCAAGAAGCTCATGAGTATGAACACATGGGAGAGTGTGCAGGCCAGCGGAGCCCATGGTCCATGTTCAAGTGCAGAGAAAAATCCATAACCATTCACAGTTTTAAAAGTGAAGATAAGTCCTACTCACGTATCTTGAACATCAAGCATCATTTTAGGGAACTGACAGTTAAAGCTACTCGAGAAATACATGTAAAGACATGGGTGTAAATTCATTCTAAAGTTTTACCAGAAATCTCTTAATTAAAAAATAAATGGGGGCCAAGAACAGTGGTGCATGCCTGTAATTCTAGCAACTTGGGAGACTGAGGCAGGAGGATTGCAAGTTCAAAGTCAGCCTCTACAACTTAGCATTTTAGTTTTGAAATAAAAAGGGATGGGGATGTGACTAAGTGGTAAAGCACCCCTGGGGTCAATCCCCAGAAACAGGGGGAAAAAGGAGCTTTTTGGAATGATGAAACCATCTGCAGATTATTCATAAGGACTAATGGCACTGGTCATCTATTTTGTGTTCTAAATATGAATAGTTTTTACTGTTTGCATCTTTCAGTTCTAAGAGGTGTGGAAGCAGGAATTTCCCCCTTTCCTGTGAATCCTCAGTGCTTAACAGTACCTGAGCACCAGAGAAGCATAAGCATTTGTGAATTCAATAAAAGAATCATATTCTGAAAACAACTAATCATTACCAAAAATGTGCATAAAATTACACAATAAAGAACTAATGATGGGGCTGGAACACGGCTCAGTGGTTGAGGCACCTGCCTGGCATGCGTGGGGATGTGGGTTCGAACCCCAGCACCACATAAACAACGAAGTATCGGAGCAATGAAAGCCACATGAAAAACTAAATAAAATTGATTCTTTCTCATTATCCCTCCCTCAAAAAAAAAAAAAA